>JACCGJ010016401.1:0-22527 GCA_013407085.1 Atriophallophorus winterbourni | reverse complement strand
TTCCTTCTATAATTTAACTCTACCTACAACAAGTCAAACTTCGTTTATACAACTAGTCAACTTCCCTCGCCTATAATACTGAGTATAAACCTAATTGACTCAAGTAAATTCTGTTCGCACGCAATTGTTAATATTAAACCTGACATAACAGGCAAACCCCCAGCATTATGTAAAATGGGTGACAAAGAATTCTACTTCTATTGTTGAACCTATTCAACGCCCTTTCGACACTTGTAACTTCCCGGTAGAATTGAAACATTCAATTGTTATACTCAGATACAAATGTGGCTCGAAACACATCACAAACTAGTGACCGATAAAACATTAAGCTCTTTATCAAGAAAATTTGAAAAATTTGTGTGCTATACTAGAATGCCTTATATCTAGAATCTTCTTTAATGCACAGCACGGCTTTCTTGAAAAAAGATCCTGCATTACTTGACAATAAAAATACTTAGATTGTATCACATGCTTAATTGAATGTTTGCGGTTGAGCGGTCGCATTTTTGATCAGACACTTTTAGTCATATCTTCGCGGAATGTGTTTGGATTTATTCTATTCCAAGAATTCTGTGTTTCTTTCGATCATATCTATCGGAATTTATTCGTTTTGCTCTTGTCAACTGAGTCACAGCACAGTCGCTACATCGGCGTAAATATCTCACTTTGCTCACACGCGCAAACTTTTCCCCATCACTGACTATTCTAAGGTTTTTGCTATCATTGCGAGGATCGCATCGAGTTATGCATTCTGATACTTGTTTCTATATTCTACCTCCCGTGGTTAACGGGTTGTAGTGCATTATTTTCTAGATAACGAGATCACGATTTCAAAGGCCGCCACATCGACCAGTCGACCAAACGCCCACCACTCAGCCGAACAATCCACTTTAAGATTTCTACATGTGTGAACGCATCATGAGATCCAACATACGGACAAAAAATCGATCTATCAAGCTGTGACATCAAAAATTGTTCAACCGACAGCGACATGGATCCAACTTGACATTTGTGCTAAGAGCCTGGATCCTGCCAACGCAACGGCCACGGCGGGTTAAGCTGATAGGATGAATCTTGACACGCAGAATTGTCTCGAGTTCACGTGCAAAGCGTGTTAACGACGGTGAGTACCAAGGCCTATTCAGTCATAATGTGTTTTCTATTTATGGGTAGGATTCATCGTAAATGTGACCTACTTTGACCCCTTATTCGATAGCCGTAATAAATAACGAAATGTTTTTAGACGCCAGTTATGTTTCTGTTCGTTACAGAGCTGAATCCTTGCAAAATTTCGATACTCTTGTAGCCAAACTAGAAAATAGAATTGTAAGTTTCGAGTTGAGGGTTAGACATGTGAAAGAAATATTGATAAGCCATGTGAGTAAACAAGTGATCATTGAAGTGAACCATCATATCAATACAACGATTTCGGAACCACTACGGAAGTAATCTGAGACTTAGGCTATTGTTGTGCCAAAGAGCATGGTTTATCCTGTTTTGAAATCAGGTAAAATGATCAGGAAAGTAGAAAAATCTTACAGATATATGCTGTTGCGGTCGACCTCAGCTGTAAACTCCAAAGGTACTGTACCTGACTCAAAAAGCCAAGCTCCGAACGGTTTGAAATATAAAATGTCTGAATTGCCGATAGGCAAAAATAACTCTCCATACGCGCTGAGCGTGATAAGTATGAACGTTAGCGAGTCCTAAGAAAAACAGTTTGATAGCAAACAGAAACACGACCTCGAGTAGTGGTCTCAACTTTGCTACCTCATGCAAATTGAACACGTAATCGCAGACAAAGTGACTCGTCTAATTCGCCACTCAACTTCAGATCATATTGGTCAACATTGTTTGCTCAAGGTAACACTGAAGAGCGAAGCTGATATCGGAAACTTTTTGCTGAATGCGTACCTACTTAAGACAGATACTGAGTCAAACTGCCGCATATATCCCAGTGTACCATTGTAGGAAAGGAAGGGTAACATGAACGCCAGGGAAAAACGGTATCAAGATGTATAGTTGTACTTTAGTGTACCAGAAAATACTTCTCGAGCATCGATTCGGGAAACCGTAGAGCACGATGTCGAGCAATGGTGCTACATTGCTTGTCCCGTGGATATTCCTAATGCCGTTGTTGTGTACACTTTTCGAGTTCCTTTTTCGCCAAAATATAAAAGAGATGAATTAAAACCCCTTAAGATTACGTTCTTGAACAGCGCTATGGCCAAAATAGTAAGTTCTGAATAAAAAAATTAAAACGAACATTAACTAAGGATGTTAGGTTTAGCCAACCCAAACCCAATGTCGTGAGTAAAACACTATCCCATCTGAAGACAGTGGATAGCAGCGTTTCTATCCAAATGAAAGAAATCATCTCATCATAAAACGTCATAGCGCTGGCTCAAATCTAGTTGGACCAAGCAATTCACACCGGAACCTAATTGTCGATTCAAAGGGTAGGCGACAAATAAAAAGCTCACATGTTATCTCCTCCCAGGGACTGACTATTCAGTGGGATCCTGCATCATACTGCTTAACGCCTTATCACACAACACATGATTCATCATTACTTGTTAATTCCGACTCCAGAGAAGTCGGACCAATAACTTCACTTTACACCCTGCCAATACTTACAAGAAACGATTGAATGCATTGTATCGACTAAAGTCGCTGTTTAACACGTAGTCCACCCATTTCGTATTTTGACAATTCAAAACCACAATGATTCGAGTTTTTCCACGGTTCTATTAACAATATTAATAGACAATAACAATTAACAAACCTCAACTGTACCGGGTTGTACAAATGATGTGAGCCAAAATGCTCAAAGTTTCCAAATGACAACAACAATTCCAGCCAATGCTGACAAGATAGACTGCCAAATGATAAATGCAAAGAAATAAAATTACCAATACAATGGTGAACAATCGTCTCTGTTTTCTCCAAATACCACGAGCAAAATATGTGGAATTTTAATGGCAGCCAAGCAATATAAATTACTTCAGTAAAACAAAACGGGTTATACAAGTGCATAAGGAAAATGTGTACACAAAAACAATGTAAGATAAAATTGTTGAGAATTAAGAAGAATTCAATTGTTCAAACAGAAAAATAAGAAGGAATTTTACACAAAATTTTCGTCATTTACACCTCCCGCCAAATTCCTTCTAAACCTGGTGTTCTGAATGAAACTAACTGATTGGTTCCGCCTCCTTACCCAACTACTCCAATCTTAACCAAAAAACGCAAGACAAACGGCAAATGACTTTATTGAGTGGCGAGTCACACACGCCACATCGCATTGCTATCACTGGACATATGTGGCTTTTTATAGAGAAAACGTTTGCCAAACGTAGACTCACCACGTCCTCCAGCTTTGCTCCTGACCCTTTAGGAAGTTCGGGCTTGCCCTATTTGCGCCACCGCACCAACCTCCGGGCCTTCGTTATCTTGAAATCCTTCAAGCAGACAAATTTTCCGTATATCGCGGGTAACCAAACCATTCTTTGTACGAACAACAACAGACCTGACTAAATTATCTTCGCTCACGTGAATATCCACAACAATACCTAGTGGCCAAGCACGCTTCGGAGCTTCAACATTGTTCAGTAGTACGATATCCCCAACGCGGAAATTACGTTTACGATGGATCCACTTCTGTCTTGTCTGTAGCAGTGGTAGATACTCTGACTTCCAACGCTTCCAAAAGACGTTCGCTAAGTGCAGCGATTGTTTCCAATTTCTCTTGTAACTGTCAACAAACCCATCAACAGAACGCATTCCATCACTTGAGCGATTCAGCAACAAGTCGTTGGGACACAGAGAAAGGGAGTCGATGTCGTCTGAAGAAAAAGGAACAAGCGGTCTGTTGTTTAGAATCCGCTCAACTTCCATCAAGGCGGTTTGCAGGGTCTCGTCGGATGGTGTTTGTTGTGCGCATGTAACATTCAAAGCACGACGAATTGATCTTATCAATCGTTCCCAAACACCTCCTCGATGACTAGAGTATGGAGGGTTAAAACACCATTTAATACTGTGTGAAGCTATCTTTTCCGATAAACCGTCGCTTTCCAATCCTTTCAACCAAATACGCAGCACTCGTTCAGCACCGACGAAGTTGGATCCGTTATCTGAATATATGACTTGGTGTTTACCTCAACGACCAATGAAGCGGAAGAGCGCCATCAAAAAGGAATCGGTATTCATAGAATGGGCTACTTCTATATGAACAGCGCGTGACTGCAAGCAAGTAAACAAACATCCATAACGTTTTTCTACAGATCGACCTCGCTTTACTTCAAACGGTCCAAAATAGTCTAATCCCACCTTGGCAAAAGGATACGAGCCTGTGGCAACGCGAACTGGAGGAAGATCAGCCATCAGTTGAGATGCGGGTCTGGCATCTAACTTTTTGCAGATGAAGCATTTTCCAAGTACCCGCTTTATAGATGACAATCCACCGATAGGCCAAAATTTTCTGCGCAGGACGCTAAGGGTATGCGCTGACCCTGAATGTCCTTCGAGCAAATGAACGTTACGAATTAATAAGTCAGTAACATTATGCTTCTTGGGAATTATTACGGGATGAATGCTTTCAACTGCAAGATCAGAATGCTGCAGTCTTCCACCAACCTTCAACATACCCTGGTCAATGAAAGGGCGTAATTTACTCAACGATGAAAAATTGACTTTGCAGGGTTCACTTAGCACTATGTCTCCGAAGGCATTCCGCTGCGTCAATCGAATAACGTCGGATTCGGCATTTCGTGATTCATCAGAACCAAGTTTGCCTACCGATAAGGATCTATCGGAATGATGACCAAACATAACAACAATGTAACGTTTGAAACGGATCAGCCACGCAATGGAGCGTAAAAGTCTTTTCCAACTAGAAAATCGATGAAGGATGTTGTCTATTCCTCGTTCTGAATCGTTTGACGTAATGTTACAATTAACACGCTTGAATTCAGCTTGCTCGGGCCACGTATCAATGGTTTGTCTTAGAAAGTCAGGGCCGTTTAACCAAAATTCCAATTGAGACAACTCCATGGCACCCCGTGAGGTCAAATCAGCTGGATTATAACGGGTACCAACATGCCTCCACTGACATGGTATCGTGTGTTCGTGTATGAACGTCAAGCGATTCGCCACAAACGTTGAGAAGCGACTAGTTCGATTGGTAATATAATACAAAACAGTCATCGAATCAGTCCAAAAGTTGATGTCTTTAACTAGTTCACCAAAAGCGGATTCTAGTATCGAATATATACGTACCGCAAGAACCGCTGCAGATAATTTCAACCTAGGAATGGATACCGTTTTCAGAAGAATTCACTCGAGATTTCGAAAACAGGAGACGAACGGGCGACATGACTGAATCACTACATGAAAGTCCGTATGCAACGGCTCCATGGCCAGATTTCGAGGCATCACTGAAGACGTGTAAATTTAAGGACGTCATACCTTCATTTACTTCGCAAATGCGTCGTGGAACTCGTACCTCTTTGATCGAATGCATGCTGTTGATCCACTTGTTGCACACTAGCTGAAGATCATCACACATCGCTTCGTCCCAACCCAAAGGTTTTCTGCAACAACGTTGCAGTGATTCCTTTTCAGGGAAAATCCAAGGACTCATCAAGCCGAGTGGATCATACAACCCACTGACTACTGACAATAAACTTCGTTGGACGTTTTGCAAGTTTCAGATCAAACGCAAATTCATCTGGGGCTGCATCCCATTTACCACCCAGCATTCTTTCCATCGGTAGCTTATCTTGGCTAATGGCTCGTACGTTGTGTGCGCGGTCATCTGCAGGCACATCATCAAGTAAGATACGGTCATTGGCAATCCACTTTGTCAAACGAAAACCTCCCATTCGTAACAATGATGACAACTGCCTTATCAAGGACTTTGCTTCCTCTTGAGTAGGCACTGATACTAAACAATCATCAACATAAACATTTTTCGAAACATAATTTCCAATTCGATCTTCAAATAAATGACCGAAATCCTCGACCGTTTTACGCAGTGCAAACGTAGCGCAAAATGGGGACGACGTTGCCCCAAAGGGATGAACTGTCATCCTAAATTTTTTAATGGAACCCCGCATATCATTATCTTCCCACCAGAGAATTCTAAGTGCGTCTCGATCATAGTTTGGCACTTTGACTTGGAGGAACATCTCTTCGATGTCAGCAGCAACAGCATATACATGTAATCGAAAGCGCAGCAGTACGTCGATGAAATTTGTGGTCAGATTTGGTCCTTGAAATAGTACATCATTCAACGACACACCATTGTGTTTAGCCGCACAATCGAAAACTACTCTCAGCTTTTCCGGTTTCTTAGGATTGAAAACCGGATGGTGAGGCAAATACCAAACAATATTCTCTCCGTGGCATTATTCACAACGGGTTCGATATAACCAATCTCCTAATGATATGCCATAACCTTGCTGTAACGCTCGAACAAAACACTATCGCGTTCAAATCGACGCCGCAAGTAGCTTAAGCGCCTTTCCGCTGACAAATAATTTGTGGTCAGTTTGCTTCTATCCGGCTTCCAAGGTAGCGGTACCTGAAAATGACCGTCGATAATTTTTGATCCTCCTACGAGCGACATTGCATCTTCGTCATCGCGCGATCGTTTATTTCCTTCAGCGGATATGTCTGCAAATTCTGCATTGTACAGACGGTTGACACATTCATCAATGTACCCTTCCTCCAAGGAAGAATTCAAACACAAAATATTTTTTGGAGTTTGGCATGCTGGATTTTGCAGAATCCACCCCAACAGCGTTTTGGTTGCAAATGGACGGCGCCTGCCTCCTAAACGCTGTTTCAACGCCCAATGTGCTTCAGGGACGTCACAGCCTATGAGCACAGTCACAGGCTGATCACTAACATCAAGGAAGTCAACGTCTTTCAAGTATGCAGGCCGTTCACTCAAGGCTGTCATTGGACATTGTGATACACGCGGCAACTTTTCTACAGTGTAAGCCTCAGGGACGTGGATTACTTGACTGCCATCAAACGAGTGAATTTTAAATTTCAAACGAGAACGAGTAAGTTTACGCTGATGACCCAAAGTGGTCAATGAAACTTGCGCAAGACTTTTAGGCATCCTGTTCTGTTCAACGAAGTCATTAAGAATCAAAGTGGTATCAGAACCACTATCCAAGAAGGCAACTGCATTTATAAGCCCATTTGGAGTCTTGATCTTGATGGGTACAGAACCTAAGAACACTTTTGCACTGAATGCCGCATGACTGCATTGAATATTCGTGGACGGTTTCTCTGCAGCGTGCTTGTAGTGTAGAAGTGTGTGGTGTCGTTTACCGCAATTTTCGGCGGTGCACCACGGTTTGTATATACATGACACAGCGCCATGTGACGGTCGCAGACATAAGAAACAAACAGAGTTGCGCCTGGCGATTTCCCAGCGCGACTTGACATCTGATTCAATAAATTTCGGACAATTTTTTTAACTCATGAGATGCCTGGCAAATGCAACATTTCATGCTAGGCCTTACATTAATTGTGGTGACAAAAACATTTTTTTCTCAGTGGTTTGGAAACCACTCCTCGCATTAAGATATACATGAGGTGATTGCTGATGCGTGTTTGAGCTAGTTGTTTCAAGCAGCTGCCCAAACCTGCTCCTTGCGATACGTGCACGCCGTGACACAAATTGTGTCAGGTGCTCAAATGTGACTCCATGGCCATCCATGCTGAGTTAATCCGCCGCATCAGCCCACTGATGCTGTAAGGCGACAGGTAGACACTTAACAACGCCTTCAAAGGTGGTTACAGAATTCAAATCTGCTTCACAACCCATTTGCTTCAAAGCAATTTGGCAGTTTTCCATCCTCAAGGCGAGGTTTGACAGACTATCGGAAGTGTTTCTTACCCGTGTTGCTTCACTCAACATCTCGTTCAATAATGAGCGTGCAACAACATGAGGTAGGCCAAACATTTCCTTTAGAATGCTGCGTGCTCTTTCATAACCTTCTTCAGGCGGCAACATCACGCAAGCGTCAATCGCATTTCGAGCTTTACCTCGGCAATACTATGTGAGGTACAATAGAAGCTGACCAGAATCAGTAGTTTTTGATTCCACATGGCATTCAAACTGCCTTATAAATTTCCAGTAGTCCACTGGATTACCATCAAACGATGATAATTCAACCTTTGGAAGTGAAGCAGAATCTTTCACGATTCTCTGTGGCGCTTTGCCCACTTCCGATTCAAGTTGACGATCAGCGACGGGAAAACTAGCCACCGGATTGTCGTTAGATCGGCACAACTGAGCTAACATTTCCTTCACTACTACTAAGTCCTGCTGTAAATCCCGCATAGCCTGTTCGGGTTTAGGTTCTAAATTACAACTACCTAAAGGCGACAAGCAAGAGCTATGTGAGGCAGAACCAGCAGTGTCATTAAATTCACTATCATTATGTTTCCCAGTAGGGATCAACCGTTTCGATTTTTTAGGCATTATCAATTAATGCAAAAACGAAGATATAAAAAAGAAAAACAGGGGACGTCACCGAGTTTGAAACAAAATAGAATTGCGGCACGAAGATCCAAGTTGATCCTTGTTCAAATTGGCAGACGATCTAAATTGACCGTTTCCAAATGAGCAATTCAATTTTCTGATTCTCCAAATAGAACAATCCGAGTTGAGAACTGTAACGACTAAAGTCGCTGTTTAACGCGTAGTCCACCCGTTTCTTATTTCAACAATTAAAAACCACAATGATTCAAGTTTTTTACGGTTCTATTAACAATATTATTAGACAATAACAATTAACAAACCTCAACTGTACCGGGTTGTACAAATGATGTGAGCCAAAATGCTCAAAGTTTTCAAATGACAACAACAAATTCAGCCAATGCTGACAAGATAGACTGCCAAATGATAAATGCAAAGAAATAAAATTACCAATGCAATGGTGAACAATCGTCTCTGTTTTCTCCAAATACCACGAGCAAAATATGTGGAATTTTAATGGCAGCCAAGCAATATAAATTACTTCAGCAAAACATAACGTGGTATACAAGTGCATAAGGAAAATGTGTACACAAAAACAATGTAAGATAAATTGTTGAGAATTAGGAAGAATTCAATTGTTAAAACAGAAAAATAAGAAGGAATTTTACACAAAATTTTCGTCATTTACATGCATCTATACAAACGTAAGCAGCCTTCTTCGACAAATTAATCGTATTGTCCGAGATTTGTAATGAAACGGTGCCACACATATTGGCCACAACAGAAACGTTGTTTCATGCCTCATTGTTTGATAAGGAATTATCTATGCTCAGCATGTCTCTTTTTCTGCGTGACCGTTTCAGTGATTGCGGTGGAGCAGCACTCTACTCACAGCTATCTTCGATCTGTAGAGCTATGAACTACCAGGCATTTGATATAACTGACATAATTTATCAGCCTTGTTTCGGATGTTTAGGAAAAGATTAGTTGTGCAGTGAAAGATTCGATGCTTAAATTCTACATTCTTTTTAAGCCACGGAGACTATGATTGCACAGCGTGTTGCATAAATACTTGAGCCCAATTTTGAAATACGCTAATCAGTCATGGTCTCCGTGGCTCGAACATCGTGTAGAACGTATGCAGTGAAACTATCGCCGCTCAACAAAACTGTATCTCAGCATCCGAAACAAGCCTTATAAAGAAAGTATAGCTCCACGTATTCTGTTTGACTTTTCCTATTTACCAATCAGAGTAGACCTTATCTTACTTTACAAAATATTCCATACAACAAACCATCCCTTCAATTATACGGTCGCATTATTTTGAGCTCCTGATTATCAGGATTTACTGTTCTTACACTTACATATACGTGCATATATTATACCTTGTTGCACTCCTCTTGAAATCAGCTATTGGAATATACCACTCTCGTAGCGGTATTCGATAATACGAGCGAATAACGATCTCTCATGATTTTCCCATTGTAGGTTTACGCGTACAACGCTGTTAATACTCTTGAAGTCATCAAAGGTATTAGCGTCAGAGGAAATATCTTATCATTTGCCTTCAACTGATTATATATTTAACATCGTGCGATCAACTAATGAAACGTATCGCCGTTAAATTCTGGTTTTGCTCTTATTTGTGAAGACCGCTTTCAATGGCGCTCACGATATTCATCATCGATCGCTCGACAGAGCCACTGCCTGTGCACACACCACCTAACGTTACTGCTCACAACTCTGCTAGGATGACCCCGAACAGTATACAATGCGCACCGGGATGCATGTGTAGCGGACTAAGGAAAAATAGTCTAGCACTACACACAAAATGGCAGAAATAAAAAGAACTCACTGAGGGAGCAAATGTTCAAATAAAGATCCGTAACGTCCAACGATAGCGAAGTAATCCACACAGGAAAATCCAAGAAATGGGATCCAAGGTGCAAAATGTGCTAAAATGTTGGAGAATCCGTTAATGACAATTCCGGCACGGAGTAACGCACACAGATTCCGCAACCACGGAAGAAGACAAAATCCGAGTTCGAAATTGTATTAACCGCCAAAAAGTATATTGTACAAGCATTGATACAGATGAAGTGTACATGGCCAAGAAAACAAATAACTATATAAGGCCAAAAATTGTATGTACAAAATACGGCAAGCCTCGCAAGACTTCGTCGATGAAACGTTGGAAGGCTTGCGCAGCGTTTCCCAGGCCAAAGGGCATCCGAGTGAATTCGTATACGCTGAAAGGAGTTGTGACTGCCGTTTTGTGTATGTCTTCCTCGGCTACCGGGATGTGAAAATACGCACGGACGAGATCAAGCTTAGTAAGGATCGTTGTGGCACAAAGATTCAAAGAAAAATCGTGAATGTGTGGCACCAGATATCTGTCTGGGACCGTTCGATTTTTGAAAGCACGATAGTCGCCACATGGCCTCCAGTCATCTGAGGTCTTCTTGGGAACCATATGAAGTGGTGACGACCAGGAGCTGGAAGAGGGACGGATTATCCCAAGCTCCAGCATGTGCTCAAATTCGGCTATTGCGATTTTGAGTTTATACGGATGAAGTCGCCTAGGTTTAAAGGAGACTGGTGGTCCGCTAGTGACAATGTGATGCTTCACGGAGTGGGTCACTTTGTCTGTCGGTCGTGGTGGCTGCATGACGGATGGAAATTCATGCAGTATTGCGCTAAAAGTCGAAGCTTCTGAAGTGAATGCTTTGATGCCGGAGGAAATGGCTTTAGTAGTGATACCTGACACTTGTAAGGAGGTTGTTGTATCTACTAATCTCCGCTGTTTTACTTCGACAGTTAGACTGAAGTGAGACAGAAAGTCGATGCCGATTATTGGGCGATTAACCTCAGCGATGATAAACACCCACGGAAAATTGTGTCTTAGTCCTAAGTTGAGGGTTAGCAAGCGTTGGCCGTAAATGTTAATACGAGTGCCATTTGCCGCTTGAAGAGTGTAGGACGACGGTTTGGGGGTGCTGGATGTTGGAGGTATGACGCTAATTTCAGCGCCAGTATCGACTAGAAAACGCAGGACACTCGATTTCTCTGTAACATAGAATAGGCGACTCGGGTTTGGTGGGCCGGGAACAGTAGTCGCCGTAACCGATTGACTCTTGATTTGACGGTTTTTGAACACGGAGAGATGCATTTTGAGGCTTTATCCCCATATCTCTTGTGGTACAAACATACGCGCTCAGGGGTTTTCGATGGTCGAGATTTAGATTTTGAGCGAGATGGGTTGGGAGATTTTGACGAAAGAGAGTTCGCCACAAGAGTTAGTTCAGCGACTTGTTCTTTTAATTCCGAACATCGACAGGGCTAATTGATGGGTGCGGAATCAACCGTAATTTGGTCGGCTTCTTTTGTTTCGAGCATTTTGTCAGCCGCTTGTGCTAGTTCGTCTAATGATACGTAAGTAATCAAACCAGCAAGCACTTGGCAAATGTCAGTTGAGAGGTTTTTGAACCACAACTGTGTTAAAATGCTCGCCTCTATCCTTTTGTCTCCAAGTAGCTCTTTCATCTGGCGAAGAAGCTGAGATGGCTTTTTATCACAAAGAGCCATTTCGAAAAAGAGGACGTTGAGCTACTCTTGCTCAGAAAAACTAATTCGGTCTATTAGAGCGGATTTGAGCTTTTCGTATGGCTTGACTTCAGGCATAGCATAAATAAGATCACTGACTTGTTCAGCTACGTCGAGAGGGTGCAGGGTCACCACATGAGAATACATAATAGATTCATCGGTGATGCCATATATACGAAAAATAGCTTCAATTTGGCCGAACCGAAGAGAGAGATTAGAAACGACTAAAGCCGGTAATGTGCATGGAATATGTTGTGATTGTAGGATTTTCGAAACTTTACTTATGGAAAAATCGCTCATGGTGGGGTGTTAAGTGAGTATTTCAAAATATAAACCAAAAATTTACAAATACGAATTTATCGTAAACGAAAAAAATGCAATGTTAGGAGTAGACGGGCTCACCAATTATGTAGTGGACTAAGGAAAAATAGTCTAGCACTACACACAAAATGGCAAAAATGGGAAGAACTCACTGAAAGACCAAGAGAGCAAATGTCCAAATAAAGATCCGTAACGTCCAACGATAGCGAAGTAATTCACACAGGAAAATCCAGGAAATGGGATCCAAGGTGCAAAATGTGCTAAAATGTTGGAGAATCCGTTAATGACAATTCCGGCACGGAGTAACGCACACAGATTCCGCAACCACGGAAGAAGACAAAATCCGAGTTCATAATTGTATTGACCGCCAAAAAGTATATTGTACAAGCATTGATACAGATGAAGTGTACATGGCCAAGAAAACGAATAACTATACAAGGCCAAAAATTGTATGTACAAAATACGAAGTTACAAAGTGGAAGCAGTTCACTACACATGTGTACTGTTTGCTAAAAGTCAGAAAATCCTAATGCGATGTCTGTCACGTGTTAGGCTTGTTTGTTAGAACTGCATGCACAATGCACTAACTTCGGATTTGGTATCGACTATAAAGGGAAATAATTGTCCCGGTGTTCGTTACATTTGCCAAGTTTACCAGGCCAAACCAACACCGTCATCATCGGAAGCCAAAACCCCTGGGTATAAAATTGAGACGCTCCTAAATTGACTGGAATCCAGTATACAAAAAACTAAATAAACTGTTAAAAACGTCATAAAAGCACCATCGTTACCCGACATAGAAGATACTGCCAAAAGCCAATATAAAATCCATAATACTCGAACAGGCAAACATTTGCTCAGATAAGCACGCAGGTAGCGGTTCAAACGGGTATGTGTTCGCTGGGATCAGTGACTCCTCAACTTTACGGAAAAAAGAATATACTCACCAAAACCAGTTATAAAAAGACTGACTCAAATTAAAAACCAAAATTCACGAGTGTTAACCTTCATGTTATATGTACGAACGTGACCGAGTAACGGAAAACGCTGTTCGAAGCTAAGCAAAAACATGAATTAGTTGAATGGTCGAAACCCTGTAGTCAAATGAGACCGGTCGCAGTTACTTCCTTAGCAAAAGTTCAGCTGAACCGCCACCTGAAATATCTTCACAATGATGATCCTCGCATCTTAAAGATAACGCCGCAATCTGTGAAGGCCGTATAAAACGTACTCTCAAATGCTTAACTTCTTAGAGGTCTTCCAGAGTCTGCATATCGTATTCATGCAGATTTATCATGGTGGCGGCGAGAGTCGTCGAAGAAATCTCGAGAGTAGAAATATAATCCAAAAAGTGCTGTATTTCTAGTCGTTTCAGAAGATGATGGTGACGTACCTTCTCAAAATAGTCTAAGCACGTTTACAAAGAGCTAAAATACCTATCTGGAACAATCAGTATTAGAAAGGCCTTACTCGTGGATGCTTTTAGGATACTGCGGCCTGAGAACTATAAAGGACAAGGTCCTTGCCCTTTAAAGCTAACCTTCATGACAACCGAAATTGCCCGATAGTATCTAACGTGAATGAGAAGCTATAGACGAAACCTGCCTCGAACGCCTTGTTGACCTTGCCCATGATAATAGCCGGAAGCAAGCAAACGGATAGTACCGACCGATCAACGCCTAGTGCTGCTGTTTAGCCCAAATATCTTGCGATAGCTCCCAAAAACGTTAACATTTCGACTTATCACGAGTCAGACAAATGGCTACATTACACGATCCTACATTGTAAGGTTTATACGATGAAGTACACATTTACGAATGCTCAGTGTTCAACCAACAAATTAGCTATAATATGCGGGCTTGTGACAGACTTTCCCCCGAATTGGTTGCAGGTAGAATGAATTGGATCCTACCCTACACGAGTGACGCTCAGCTCTGGATTCCGAAAATGTCACCACTCCGTCGCGATCGCCTTCAATCGGGCGGTAGAGTTGCAGTCTACTTTCATGAACGTTTAATCTGCCTGATACGATGTAGTGTTCAGTAAATCTAGTGAATAGAGATAAATTAACGATCAGCAGCGTTCACTGCTCGCCATCATTTAAAAGCTCTTTTAATGATAAACTAATATAATCTTTGCAATAAATCACGAGCTGCCAGGCTACTCAATTGCTGATCATGGGAGATTTTATTCTCTCGCATCTGTTTTGAAGAATTGAACACTCCCTGCATTCGTTTGAACATAAATTTAAGGAGGTTATCGAAAATGCTTCACTGTATAACTATGTTGATCAGCCAACTCGCAGACGGGGTTTTGACCAACCTTCAATCCTTGACTTTTTCTTAACAAATGAAGCAAAGAAGGTAGAGGATATTCAATATCTGGCACCGTTGAGAAATTGTGACCACGCGCTGCTTGTTTTTGATTATATATATACCGCGTAACAATTGAGCGAACAGACAAAACTTCTCAGAAAAATACAATTTCAATCCTTAAATAATAGTCTTCAGGATGCACACACTCAGAAGTTTGATTGTATGGATTTTGGCTTATTTTACAATACATTTCTAAATTATCCGAATTCAAAGATTGAGGAAAACCCTATTTTATACCACACAAATGCAAATACAACTACCAGTTTTTTATCGGGAGTAGAACTGAGAAATATTTTGCTATACAGAGAGAGTCTTAGGTTAACCATAATAATTTGGAACGGAAGAAACTTGGCGGCGATTCTGTAAAATACGGAATGACGTCACGACTCTTGTAAGAGAAAATCGCATGTAGTTCCGATGGAACTTGCTTCAGAGAAAGAAAAAGAATCTTAGGCTTCTCTAGAAGATAGTAAATGACCGATGAAGAATCAAACCAGGCGTATTTTATGCACAAACCCCTAATGAATTGGCACACTCCGCCCATGATACCGCCGATGCCTTAGCAACGTCTTACTTAATTTTCTTCAATCTTGAGCGTTGTATCCAATATCAAGTTCCACTAAATTCGCCACGTTTAGAAATATTAAGTGAAATGACTGTCAATAAATATATGGTTAGGCAGGAAGTTCGTCATCTAAACGAAAAGAAGTCCCTTGGAGCATACAAAATTACCCACGCTATACTCCGCAGGTGTCGCATTGCTTTGGCTGTTGCTCTCACGCGATTATACAATCTCAGCCTATATGAAGTACAAATACCAGAATATTGTAAGGCATGGGTGATATCTCCTATTTATAAAGGTGTTAGCCATTCAGACACAACAAACTATTGACCGGTAACGCTACTTCCGGTGATCTCTAAATTAATGAAACGCATTGTGACTGTGCGCATAAAAAACACTTTGAAAACCAAAATATTTTGACCGCAGCACAACACGGTTTTCGAAGAAATCGTTGCTGTTTATCTTACCTTTTTGCAACGTTCGAGGATTGGACCAAGGCACTAGAGGAAGGTGAGGCTGTACATGTTTGCTACATCGAAAATTCCAAAGCCTTTGACAGAGTCAAACATTTTAATTTAAAAACATTTTAATAAAAAACCTCGAAGCTAATGGAATATCTGGAATGTTGCTGAATTGGATAATGGACTCTTTTACTGATAGACACGTCCAACTTCGCGTTGGCAGCACCTTCGCTCTGAGAATAGACGTCAAAAGTGGAGTTCCCCAAGGCTCGGTGCTTGGACTTCTATTCTTGGTGTATATGAACGATGTAGTAGAGGATATTGGATGTAACTTTTTACTATTTGCCGATGATATTAAAATATGGAAACGTGTCAGGTTTGTTAATGACTGTATTGCATTACAATGGGATCTGTGCACCTTATTTTGTTGTTCTGAGTCAACTGCGTTACCATTAAACCATGCGAAATTTATAATGTGACGGCTTGGAAAATCTCTGCACCATACGTATCAGCTTTGCACGGAAGATCTCGTCTGGACCACAGTAGAAAAAGATCTCGGTATCTGGGTGCCGTTTAACGTTAAGCATGAACAATAAAGCCTGTCGTATCTTCAGTCTTCTACAAAGGATATTTATGATTTTCACGCCCGAATCTTTACCCATGTAGATTAATACGTATATACGTCCTGCTATGGAATACTCTATAAGGCCTGGGCACAATTTATGAGAAAGGATATCGAACTACTTGACAGGATTTATCATCGTACGACAAATTTGGTGTCCCGTTACAGAAATTTGCCTTTCAAAGAGCGAATGTTAAACATAAATCGACATTGTTTTACCCAACGGCGATAAGGAGTGACCTCCTGCTGGCATGCAATTTCTTGCATGCTGATAACCATCACCTTAAACAGTTGTTGAAGTCCAATGGCGTAAATCGAACACGAAAACATCCAAATGATTTAGGCAGTCCGCATTCTCGATTAAATACTTGTCGTAATTTGTTCTCGGTAAGAATTTGTTTTACTTGGAACATTTTGCTTGAAGAAATTACATGCTCGTAATCTGTCGCAGTTTTCGCATCTAAACTGAATGAGTATATGACGCGCCATGCGGTATGTGACTGTCCCTATTGATTTTCAAGAGATCTTGAAATTTCACTTTATATACATGTCATCCTATGGCTATTGTAAGCTTACTAGTTTTTCTACCATTAAACATTCTGCGTTCTGGGTTCTGAGTTCTATACAAAACCCATTCAAGCCATGATATACAAGGAATTATTGGTCCCGTGAGTTTATGATCATGGTATCCAATTCCATCCTATACTGCAATAGGTATTTTTATCTTGTCCGTTTTACGTGGAGCAGTGTACATCCAAAAGTTGCTCACTTAACTAGCTTGCATGGCTTTCAACTGAAATAAGACGAATTGTTATTGAATTATACGATTCCGGATAATTACATCCAGTTTAATGTCATTGCGCATCATGTTTTATACAGCTACATTTCACTTTCACCATCCTATGTTCTTGTTAAGCTACTTGCTTTTTAGACCATGAAAACCTTCAGTTACCTTGAATTACACATGTCCCGAAATATAGGAACAAATATCCTCATTTCACGTTTTGCAGTTTCAAAAGAAAGTTTATCAAATCAAAAGTAGGCATGAGCTATTCATAGGATCGCCAGAACACAATCAAAATGGGCAAAATGTTGCAAAATTTAGAATCGAGTCACAAATCTTATGTAAAAAGATGGAATCAGCTTTTAGTAAGAATTCAAAGAAATGTCAAACTAATTTATCGAACCGTCAAAATACTACTAAAACTTTTTCCTGATCATGAAAGGTAACGGAATATTTTGTTCGGTCTTTAAAAACGTTCTATCCAGTATTTATTCATGAGTTTTCAACCTTACCAGTGCTTTACTCACATAGGATTTGTTAGCATCAATTTTGTTCGGAGTATAAGCAATATTTGTATCAATTTTGAAATTAAGCGGCACCAGTTATGCAATAAAAAAGTAAACAAGTCTCCGGTTGCCAACGGAAACACCCGCAAACATTAAATTTTTGAGCCAGTTAATTGTGTGAACAAATATGTGAATAATGCAATCAAGTTTATAGAAGTGTGTTGTACCGACTGGATGAGAGGATATTATCGCTCATCTACAAAGGTTCTCCACGTTCTGACACAACAAATTATCACCATGTTACGTTTCTTTCATTGATTTAAAATTAATTTTTCATATCAAAACCCGAAACGCGTTGTCCAGTGAGCAAAATGAATTTCAGACATCTCGTTCTTGCTTGATTAATCAACGTAAGGCAATGCAAGTCTGAACATGAGCATAACATAATGATGATTGTGTGCATGTGTGCTAATTGGAAATATTAAAGGAAACTAAAGGAGCATTATATAATCATGAGTAAGCGATAGGAGGCTGGCAGTGATGGGTCACTACTTAACTGGCTAAGATTCTAAATCCTTGGTCACGAAGCAGCAGTACGTGTCGACATTAGCGGTGTAACACCGGGTTTGGTTCTTGACGGGTTCTCATTTTATAGTGAAGACACTTTCAAAGACATTTTACGTATAGTACACTATTGGCGTACAGACATTCTGATCGCTTGATTGGCTTCTCGTCCTATGACTATTGAACTTAAGTGAATTATCCCGCTGCATAAATTTGAACGGGTCATTGGGTGATCACACAAATTAAACCTTCCGTTAAATCTCATCAAGTGCTAACTGTTGACATAACTGGTTGACGAGATTTCTGAACGGCGTCAAGACCCTACATCGTGTTTAGGAATTATTTGGTACTTGTCAGTGATTACTTTAAGATATAAAACCAGTATCCAACTGCATATCGGTGTGAACGCACGGTAAGTTTTTTTTCGGAAATCGGTGCAGTCGTGCAAAAATTCAGATATATTTCCGCCTCTCTAAAAGGCATTATTTTTGTCACATCTAAGATACTAATTTCAAGCATAGTGACTTCACTGCCTCAATAACATTGTTCAAAACACAAGTGTACGTATCTTGTAATAAGCATCATCTAGTGTCTGTAAACTGCAGGCGTAATGTCAATAAAATGTTTTCACTTTTCGCCGTAGTTTAACATGTGACTCTATTGAGACCCTAAATATCATAGAGATGTGGAACGGGGTTAAAATAAATATTCATTCAACCCACGCACCGAGCTGTTCTATACTAAGCCTGACATTTCACAGCTTTGGTTAGAGGATCGTGAGTGTCAGAAAGAGGCATTTTACAAATTCAAACTCACAATAATTCGGCGAGCTAATCTTTTTGTATTAGTGGTTGATAAGAAACATGAGCAAAACATAAACTAAAAAAAAGTTAGAATTTGAAGCTATTATTTAATGGGATATACACAACGAAACACGATGTTCAAACACAAAGTAATCACAAAAACTTATTCGCGGTCAAGCGCTCGAGATACTGATTGATGACAAAATCATCGTTGCTCACATTCCGTTATATACCGCAAAATTTTGTTTACTGCAATCTAATCTGCTAATGGTACAATCTTCCAATGAGTGGTAGAGAGATTTTCCTATTAGAGGTAAACCGGAAGCCTTCAATCAGTCATCGTCAATCAGTGCAGATGAAAACTTTGTATAGAATGTTTTCTATATACATATTTTGTTCGTGATCTGAAAACGATTGTTACGCGTTTGATTAAATCCACGATATAATTTAAATGGAAATTTGTTGCCATAAGCAAAAATAGATATCCATCCTATGTGTTTTGACTTATTTTTTCTTTAACTTGAGTCTAGTATCAAAATATAATCTGCATGCGGACTCTCTGCTCACTAATGGAGAATGCGACCCTTATAGAAATTTAAAACGGAGTGGTACTGAAACTGTAAAAGATTCAAGTTCATTAGGTATGTGATAATATTTTGTCGCATGAACCTTATTTCGTTCAGCATTCGGCGTTCTTCATGCGATTTGTTGGTACTATATTTCGTGCAATGTAGGTGTTCTCTTTGTCAGCACGATGAAAGGCCCGCAATTGCGGAAAAATTGGAAAAATGCATGATTATTACAAATATTTTCCTTATATCTAGACAATGTTTATGAATAGGGTAAGCAAGTTTGCGTAAAATTTACTCTTAGAGCTCAGCACGCTTAGGAGTGTATCACGCTATTCCAATGATTAAATCACGTTTGCATAAAAATTACCCAATACCAGCAACTTTTGCTGACGGCTTCAATTTTATCGCTGCAAAACAACATGTATTTCGTAGAGGACACTCATGTACCTCAAACTTACTTTTGGCTCGTGATTACTGGACCAGATCTGCTGATGAAGGTAAAGGAGCAGATGTTATTTACTTAGATTTCTCTAAAGCATTTGACCGCGTTGACCATGTAATACTACTGAAGAAGCTGCAGTCATTCGCTTTACCACCTATATTGCTTTCCTGTGCAGCTGCATTCCTGCCTTCAAGAACTCTTCGCGTGCGTGTTAAACAGACCCTATCAGAGCCGTTCCCAATTCAGTGTGGAGTACCTCAGGGTTCCGTTCTTGGCCCGCGTCTATTTTTGTTGTTTATCAATAACATTGGAGGATACGTGAAATAACCGTTTCTCCTATTTGCGGATGATATCAAGTTCTGGGGCTTCATCAATTCGTCTGACGATACGTCAAGACTGATATCCGATCTAGACTAATTGCGTGAATGGTCAACGATCAATCGCTTACCATTCAACATTGAAAAATGTCACGCATTAAGTGTTTGCTTTTCTGGCGACCCTAGGTATATTCTAGGTGGCAAGAACCTCACTGTCACAACGCAAGATAAGGATCTCGGAGTGATCGTGCAACATAACTTAGGCTGTTCTGCTCAGTGTAAAAGTGTTTCAAACGTAGCTAATAGAAACGTTGGGCTCTTGAAGCGGGAATTCGGAACCATTGATTCATGTCTCTTCCCGCTTCTTCTTCAGGCGTACGTCAGGCCACACTTAGAATATGCTATTTTTTTGGAAACCATGGTTAAGGCGTGACCAGCACGCGTTGGAACAACCACAGAGACGTTTTACCAAGTTTGTCAAGGGACTTGGCCTCGCCATTTACAAAGAACGTCTAACAACACTGAGATTGATTCCAACGGATTACCGTCAACTCCGAGGCAAGCTGATCCTTACGTATCGGATATTGACGGATGAAAATCACCCATGTAGGCGAATGCTAGAATTACCACTGCCCCCTGGAAATCGTGGTCATCCATTCAAGCTAGCACATCAGCACAGTAGACGGGACTGCCGGAGACATTTCTCCGCCATTCGGATTATTCGTGCTTGGAATTCCCTGCCTAATTCTGTCGTTTCTGCTCCATCTACCACTTTTTTAAAGAACGCATTGACATTCATTTCTATAATGCATTGCACAATTTTTAATCATACTTTTTTATTATGATCTCTGTGATACTGCACCACTTTTTCTCTCGCCAAAGCGTTTACTTCCCAATCAATATGAATTACGTTTTTCCTCTCTGTGCTGTGGATATTTTTCTCGACCCAATGTGTTAACTATCCTGTGGTTATCCTATTAAGCTTGTAGCTTTTATTTTCACAATACACTATTGACCATTGACTATTGAACTTGGGTCAAATTTATAGAAATCTCGATGTCGGAAAGATATCACGTTAGCAAACGATATTGACCAATAATAGAAATTTTGTTTATTGAAAGTGGACGCTTTTCCAAAGTATTTCACAGAAAATACATCCAAAGGATCCATTCAATATCAAACATTTACAACCATGCGCTGATTTGAAACGACCTTGATTACAGTGGCGGATAATTGATGTCACGATTCGGCTTCTGCTTCTTCTTGATAGACGACAGTGGGCCAAGCCCTTATGAGCTGCATCTCATTATATCAGCAACATATTCCATGTGAATCTCTCATAAAGTAATCCTGTTCACTGTTGTACTAGTGTTGTCCAATAGTTCATCCTCTACGATGGACGTGGTCTCAATTGTCAGACCACGATCCATTACCTTAACGCAAGAGGCTTCCGAACCTGATGCTCTTGTTCAAAGTAGCACTCTAAAAACGTGCAGCTCCTTGGGGTGCTTCGACCGATGTCCCATTATGATTAGTTTCAGAAACACGAATAACCAGCGCCTCGGTATTATACGCAAATGTATGCAGCATAAAGAATATGTGGGCTGAACTTTCTCTACGGGTGGTTGAGTTACACCCAATGGTTAGCGCTTTCTGAGACCTGGCTGTCTGCGTTCAATGATGTGCCGATAAAAATAAGCGAACAGTATCTCGTCATTAGATGCGATAGGAGTGGCGTTGCACTCCTGGAATATGGTTTGCAAAATATGAGCACAGGTATATCTCTAGCTAGTGAAAACGTCCAAGTTTTCACGAGTATCCTGACTTGCTACAAGTCATCTCTCGAAATTGCTTGTGTCTATATCACACCCAGCGCAGCCCAACAGGAGATTCCACCGCATATTGAGACGTTCGACGCTTTGTTTCACTCAGCTCCCAGCGTACACATCTTGGGTGATTTCAACCTCCCAGACATAGATTGGCCCGTCCTTACAGGTGTATTCACCGAGCAATTCGAAACTTTTCTCGAATGGCTCCATAATCAAGCGTTGCATCAGCGTGAGTGATCCTACGAGGTTTCGTCATGGATGCACTC
>JACCGJ010016400.1:0-14774 GCA_013407085.1 Atriophallophorus winterbourni | reverse complement strand
TTTGTCTTGTAACTCGTTTAGATACTTAGAAATTCTATCCCAGTTTTCATTTACATTTGAATCGCTAGATAACTGAAGGGAAGATTTTGAAGTCTGCAAGAGTAAACCCCAGCCTACACGCATAAAATTGCGTCTAGGACAGGACAAAGGTTTGCGAAAACGCAATATCGCTCCGAAGCTTATCATTACGTGATCACTTTTGCCGAGAGGCGGTAGGTAGTAATTTCTAAAGTGCTAGAGAGTTTAGTAGCGGAAAAGATCACCCATCACCTCGAAAACAATAGACTGCTTGCGACTGAACAGCACGGTTTCAGGAAACATCACTCATGTCTATCTAACCTCTTGCTCACCTTAACCGACTGGACTGAGTGTGTGGACAATGGTTACTCCATCCACGCATGCTTTTTAGACATGTCAAAGGCTTTCGACCGCGTCAATCATAGTATTTTAATCCAGAAACTTGAATTGCACGGGATAACAGGAAAACTTCTTGCTTGGATAGAAAACTATTTACGCGACAGGAGTGCCCAAGTCAGAGTTGACGGCGCCTTATCGAAACCATTCAAAATTACGAGCGGAGTGCCCCAGGGTTCGGTCCTCGGACCGATTTTGTTTTTGATCTACGCAAACGACATTCCCGAGCGTTTTAAATGCAAGATTATGTTATTTGCAGACGATATAAAGCTTTGGAGAAGCATACGTACCAATGATGACTGTGAAACTTTGCAGAAGGATCTAAACACATTGCACGATTGGTCTTTGAGAAACAAACTACCACTCAACTTCCAAAAGTGCAAAGCGTTAAACATTGGAAAGACTGTTAATTACAACTACACTCTTGGGTCCCACCAACTCGTCTGGACAACTGAAGAGAAGGATTTGGGTGTTTCGACCAGTTCAAGTCTGAAGACTTCACTGCAGTGCAAAGCGGCATACAAAAAGGCGTCACAAGTCTTGGCGTTATTGAGACGAATTTTCGGCAGATTCTCCAATCAGTCGGTGCCCCGTATCATGAACACCTATGTGAGACCATCGATGGAGTACGCTGTTCAGGCTTGGTCACCCTGGATTCAGAAAAACATCAATCTTCTGCAGCGTATTTACCACCGAACCACAAAGCTTGTACCCGGACTAGCTGCTAAACCATATGAAGAACGTTTGAGTAGTCTCAATCTTTTCGACTTTCGCTGTCGTCGACTAAGAGGTGACCTCATACTGATGTACAATATTATGCACGTCCCTAACCATCCCTTGTCCAAACTTTTCAAACGCTCGCCACCCCGTGCCAGTCGGAAACACGAACTTTCAGTGCTTATTCCCACTTCAAGACTGAACTGTCGAAGATATTCGTATGCTGTACGTGTAAGTTTCACGTGGAACACCCTCCCCTCCACTGTTACACACTCAGCCAACCTGGATATTTTTAAAGGTAATTTGGACAAACACTTGAGAGACAACCCAAACTTTGATACGATTTACACTACATGAGTTTTCCTGTTCTTCTTTTTATTGTATATACCTCATAACTCCATCCTATGGTTATTGTTAAGCTAAATGCTTTTTAGACCATTACAACTTTGAATCACTTTGAATCACTTTGAAATGACTAATGGCTTCTAGCTGGGACGACAATACCAAGTCAAGAGTGGATGGAGCGCATCCATGGCGAAACCTCGTAGGATCATAGATATGCTGGTGCAGCGCATGATTATGGAGCCATTCGAGAAAGGTGTCAGATTGCTGGGTGACTAGACCAGTGGGGACAGGCCAATCTATGTCTGGGAGACTGAAATCACCCAAGATAAGTACACTGTGAGCTGAGTGAAACAAACAGTCGAGTGTCTCAACAATCTGTGTAAACTCCTGTATGGATGCACTGGGAGTGACGTAGACACAAGCAATTGCGAGCGATGACTTGTAGCAAGTCAGGATACTCCTAACAACTTGGACGTTTTCAATGGCTACAGATATCCCTGTACTCATGTTGTGCAAACCATGCTCCAAGATCAGTGCAACGCCACCACCTCTCCTATCGCCCGGCCTATCGCATCTTATGACGAGATACTGTTCACTGATGTTTACCGGCACCTCATCAATCGCAGACAGCCAGGTCTCAGAAAGAGCAATAACCCTTGGGTGTAACAGAGCCACGCAGAGAGAAAGTTCAGCCCACTTATTCCTGATGCTGCATACATTTGCATACAATACTTGGGCACTGGTTATTCGTGCTTCTGAAACTAGTCCTGTTTGGCCCTCGGTCGAAGCATCCGAGGGAGCTGCACGTTATTTGGCGTGCTACTTAGAGCAGGAGCATCAGTTTCGCAGCCTCTTGCGTTAACGTAACGGACCATTGCCTGACAATTAAGACCCATCCATAGAAGAGAAGCAACTACTGGAGTCATCGTCTCGGGTGCTATCGTCAATTGCGCTAAGACAATCAACGTCATCTGGGCCGGACAACAAGACTAGTGGCAAAGTGCTATTCGGTATGCCCGTCTGTGACTGAATAGCGTTTTGCGCTGCATCCGGGTTAAGAATGACCGATGTTCTCATTGCTAAGTTTCTCCTATTGGAATCAGAATCATTTTGCCGAATCCGGGACGGAGGGTTGTCGGGCTTCACCTGAAGTTTATCTAGCGTTGAGTTAGCGATATACTCAGCCCTAGCCAGGAATGCATCCCGATCCACCTGATAATTAAATTCAACCAGGATTGGTCGAGGGCAGTTACCCATCCTCCATCTTCCTACTCGGTGGATTCGCACTGTGGAAGTAGAAGGCTTCATATCCACCATTCGGAGAAGATCGTTTATACACCTACGATCAAGATCTCTGCGAGACTTAGATTCCTTAATATATGGTTCCGCTCGATTAAAAACTAGTAAATTTCTAGTTCTAGATTTCGGAGCAGAGGAATTGCTGTGCAGTGATTCGATTTGCTGACGCAAACCATTTAATTCCTGAATAATTTGCTCCAGCATAGGCGAACCATCATTAATTGAATGTTTCCGTTTTCGTGTACTAACCTTACTGGCCTTAGTACGCTTCTTGGAGGTGCCAGCTACATTGGCCACCTTGGGAGTGGCAGCTTGCCTGGGTGGACGGGTTACCTGGCTAACCTGTTCGACTTTCCCCTCGGCTGCAGGTAATCTAGATTTTTTATTTGCACGTTTTTTCAAAGTTCTCCGTACATTGGCCTCCTTGGGAGGATGTTATAACTGGTCAACTTTGTCAACTTTTGCCTTGACTACAGTTGTCCTCGGGCTCATGTTTGCGCTCAAAACAGATGCATAGGTTTGAGTGGGTACGACGTTAGACGTGCTAGGCGAAATTTCACTATTTTGAAACTTTACAATAACAAAAGCAGCGTCATTGGCAGCCTTATGGCAGGAGCTGCAATACCACTGTAACCAGCGGTACTTTGCATAAATCCCATAGTGAGAATAATGTATGCCATAGCAGCTAGGGTGAGCCCAACGCTTGCACGCTGTGCACTCAATGCCCCTGGCCACTTTTTTGCAGCAATTGCAGCTGAGGCAAGCATTAACTGTACTCATCGTACACCCTTAGCCGACGAGGCGGTGGTGACACCCCCGGGATCCCTGTGGTGCCCCTCCCATCGTCTGATGGTGAAGCCAGATGGCCATTAGGGTTCTTTCGAAATTTAGCTATCACATACTGGCACAGCTACGGGGGAGATGTACTGCGTACCATAGCTGTTTTTCCCGCTCTCTTTCCCGGGTTATGTATTCCCCTCTGGTTGCCGAGTACCCGTGCTTGACGTAGCAGTGATTTACTATTCCTTTCCTTTCAAACTCAGAATCTCAAAATCAAAAGGATCGATAGGCCACGCTTTCACGGTCTGCGTCACCACTTCCCCGATGGTCCCCGGGGGGCAACATCTTGGGGCGACCATTGACGACTAACTATGGTAGATCGGCCCGACCAGCCACTACTTTTGGATAAAAGAATCCAAGTGTCACTCTTACGAAATTGAGCCTCTCGATACCGGTTCACCACGAGGTGGGACGGGAAGTAGTTGGTGGCATAGGCACAGTAATGCAAAACTCAAACCGGTATCGTGTGCCTCCCTGCCCCATAGTGAAAACCGTGTTATGGAATATCCGAGGTTGCTCGAGGGAGGATGTGTTACAAGAAATTGTCGAGGAATTAAAGGGAAGAAATATTGAAATTGCAGTGATCACAGAAACAAGGGCGGAAAAAAACGCTATTAGGATAAATGGACATACTTCTTTTTACAACTCCGGCCGCTCTGCTAACGATAAAAAGGTAGGGGGAGTAGGACTGCTGATTCTTAATAGTGAGATTAAATTAGTCTCCTTTAATCCCATAACTAACACAATAGCTTCTTTCGAGATCAGCATAAGTGGCTTCCTAGTTGAGCTAATTGCATGTTATGCTCCTACGGAATGCTCTAAAGACGAGAACGAAAAGGAACAATTTTATGAGGCATGGCGCGCTGCAAATAGTGACCGTGCGACTAAGTCCCAAAGCATTGTAGTAAAGGGAGACTTCATTTGTCGCATAGGTAAAACAAGTAGCGATCTTTACCCGGAGGTAGTTGGGCCTTACCTCCCTCCCAACAGAGAAACAAGTGAGAATGGCGAAAAATTACTCGATCTGTGCCAGACTTTCGGCCTACGGATTGAGAACTCGTTCTATAAAAAGCCTCGAGGACGCATGTACACATGGTACCACCCTGCGACCTCTGTGGGAGCAGTGCTGGATTATATTCTCACATTCAGAAAACACGTGATGTGATGGCAAGCCGACTAGCTGAAGCTAACTCGGACCATTGCCTACTAACGACTATCTTACAAATCGCTTCGATCTGCAAACAAGCCAGAAAACACAAACCAGTGTGACACAAATGTGATCACTGGAGAAGTTATGAAATCGTCAGATATATCAATCACAATCCGGAAATTTCCCAAATGAAACTGCGGAAATTCATATCAGAAAGCAGCACATACGGTGAAATAGTCGTGGGACTAAAAAATGATGCCAACGAATTAACGCAAACTCATGCGGGAAACAAACCGTGGTGGGCGGTAGTATCTGATGAGATCAAAAAAGCCATCTCAGGCAAAAAGAATGCAAGAAAAAAATGGTTGCAAACTCAGCAGCCAGAAGATCATGAGGCTTGGAAAACGAAACAGAGAGAAGTTAAAATAATGGCCAGAGAATCAAAGGAGGTATATATAAATAAACAAACTTATTCTGTGCGAGACCTTTAACTACAATTGCAACCTCACAGTAAGCTATATGCTGCATTTTTCAAATTCAAAATTCTCGTCACATTATGTATATTGAGTTTTCCTTTCCATAATCAGAAACAAACAAGCGATTTCACTGCAAAAAGATAATGGACAAGGCGAACGAACACGAACCGTGGTTCGGCATCGAGCAGGAATACGTGATGCTCGACAAGGACGGCCATCCGCTCCAATGGCCAAAGAACGGATATCCTCCGGCTCAAGGTACGGTCTATTCCAGACAAATACCCTCTCTGTTGTTTTCCTGAAAGCTGACAAGTTTGCCATTTTGCAGGACCGTACTACTGCTCTGTCGGAGCTACGAAAGCTCTTGGGCGCGACGTGATGGAGGCTCACTACCGTGCCTGCCTTTATGCAGGGATCCATATTTGCGGGACGAACTCTGAAGGCATCACCTCAGCATTTTCCTCACAAATATCGATACCCACATGAAGAGAGGCACGGTATTGAGCTTCAATCACGTCACGCCCTAGATCTTTGGTAGCTCAGACAGAAAAGTAGTACGGTCATGCAAAAATGACAAACTCGAGTCAACATGCAGTAAAACAACAGAGGGGTAATTGTCTGGTCTGGGCCGTACCTTGTGCTGGAGGAAATCCGTTCTTTGGTCATTGGAGCGGGTATCCGTCCTTTTCCAGTATGACGTATTGTTGTTCAATACCGAACCGGGGATCATGTACTTTCGCTCTCTCCATGATTTCTTTACAACGGTAGCGCTTGTTTGTTACTGGTGATAAAGATGAAAACGCGTTATATAAGTAGGCACGAATGTCAAAAATGCCGTACTGTGCTTACTGTGAAATTGCATGTTATGGTTGTAGGTCTCACACAGAACCAGTTTGTTCTTGCTTCTACGGAACGGGTCACGAAAGATGGCACAGTATTACACATAGATATCAGAGTTGGTCCCTTCTTCTCAGCATTTGCAGCTTCCGTATTGAATAGGAACAAAGCGTAAACATTCAGTGAAAGTTGAATAGCATCAAAGAAATATCTGTGTATAGTTACACACCGGAAACTCACCATCTGGTAATCTAGGTTCTTTGACGACGGTCATGGTTTTGCAGCGAAGGTTTTTCCCGGAGCCATAAAAATCAGAGGTACATCAACAGGATTTTGTCTTCGGGTTGAGGCAAGTTGTAATATTTTGCGAGCAGCGTTTTCCTATCCATTGGACATTTAGTTTCCAATGTCTTTACTGAATGACGCGTGAATGAATCTATGACCTCTTGATAAATCAAGCTGATTATATACTTTTGAGCACCAATGAAAATTGAGGAAATCGGGTAGCTCAATGCATTCCATCTACGAAATATTTTTCTTATGGTGGACATATCTGTGATGGAAAAATTGACAAATGCAGAGTTGGTTTCAAATGCTCGTCTAAATAGCATGATCACCCCCACTACGACAGCGCCACCTACGTTGGATTAGTCACGGCTAAACAATAAAAATGGTCGTATTCCGAGGGATATACTCTATAGTAAGCTGCAATCAGAAAATCAACTTTTGAGCAAACCACACTTCCGGTACAAATAATTTCGAAAATGAGATGAAAGTTCTTGCAATTGACCCCACGAGTTGGCAGGAACTTGCTCTTAACCGCTCACATCGATTGTATTCTGTATGGCGTTGTTTGCATGCTGCGGAGGAGCCAATACAAGTTTTGCCATCCAAATGCAGATCACGCCGATCAACAGAGTACTGCCTATCGCCTCGAAATTGTTCCTCCCGAATCGGACTATTTGATCTTTCGAAAAGCAGTTGAGTGGTGCGGAATGGAGTGTCCTCTCCATTGATGCGTTGAGATGTAGGTCAGGGCATTTCAATATGGGAACTAGCTGTTGCCCATGCAGCAAGTGCTCACACTCAATCACAGTAACCAAATGGAACAGCTAGGCTGATACGTTTGAACAACGATGTCGTTATTCCATTTGACAGCATGCAATTTCAATCAAACATTTCAAGAAGTTGCTTTACTGCGAGAACTCCTCTGAACACGGTTTCGGGACATATACAGAAGCGCAACTAACCACTGCGATAACTTATCTCGCGGAGCCCAGGTTGTTTGTAAGGGTCGATAGCTGCTTAATTCCTGTGACGGTATTTACGCAAACCGGGATGCGGCATCGCATGGATGTTAAAGTATGTTCAGTGCATTGATAAATGTTTTTAGAATGGAATATCACCCCCCCACTCTTTCACATGCCAGCAATTGATCTCAAACCGTTCGAATAGACTGATTGAGATACAAAATCACCTAAATCTCAGTTTTTCTCATATTTAATAGACAAGTAAGAAAAACATTCCATCTTGACACATTCGAAACAGTTGTTCATATATATATATATATATATATATATATATTATATATAACAAGATTATACTTGTATGCCAACTGTTATATAGGGTTCGTACAACGAACCACGATGTTCAGACACAGAATCACAAAGTGATTCTTGGTCAAAGCACTCAAGGCGCTTGTGGATGACCAAAGTAATGTGTTGCTCACATCCCCATCCCTTAATCCAAATTAAGTTAAACCTTTTAGTCGAACAGAGTCTGGACATAGCTATATTTGGTTGGAGCCAAATTTTTAAATACCTTGATTGCATATTTCGAATATTTGACTCATTCGAAACCGTTGTTCAGTTATTAAATCCCTCGGCTGAACGCACAGCGTAAATATCATTTCGCGATGACATTCCAATGTCTTTGTTAACCGAAGATATCTCATTTAAACGTGGCATTGTTCTATTCGGACAATCCCATTCTATCGAGAACGTGTTGACCTCAACAGATTCCAAGCGGCAAAATGTTTCAAGTAAAACAAATTCTTACCGAGAAAAATACGACGAATATCCAATCGAGAATGCGGAATGCTTAAAGCCTTTGAATGTGTTCGTATTTTGGGCTTTGGCAAGCGTTTATGGGAATGGTTTTCAGTATGCAGTATTTGAATATCAGCATGTGGTCACGACGTATCCGTCGTTGAGTAAAGTCGTGTAGATTCAGTTTTAACATTCGCTCTTTGAAATGCAAATTTCTGTACCGGGAGATAAACTCTGTCGAACGATGATAAATCCTGTCGAGTAGTTCGATGTCCTTCCTCAGCCATCGTGCCCAGGCTTGAATAGAATATTCCATAACAGGACGTATATACGTATTATTTAACGTAGGTAGGGCTTCGGGCTAAAAAATCCTGAATATTCTTTTTAGAAGACTCAAGATACGGCAAGCTTTATTGTACACTATCCGGCAATGATGTCCAGCACTTAATGTTACACAACACCCAGATACCGAGAAATTTATCTGCGGTGTTCCAGACGAGATCGTGCGTGCCAAGCTGATACGTGTGGTGCAGAGATTTTCCAAGCGCAACATTTTACATTTCACAGGATTAAATGTTATTTTTTTTGACTTGGAGCAACGAAATAAGTTACACAGATCTCGTTGTAATGGCAAACAGTCATTACCACACCTGACACGTTTCCATATTTTAATATTATCAGCAAATAGTATCTAGTTGCATCCAATATCTTTTACTATATCGTTCATATAAACCAAGAATAGAAGAGGTCCAAGCGCGATCCTTGCGGAACTCCTATCGTGACGTCTATTTTTCTAGATAAGGTGCAGCCAACGCGTACTTGGACATGTCTATCAGTAAGATAGTCCCTTATCCAATTCAGCAATATTCCCGTTATTCCATAGGATTCGAGCTTTTTAATTAAGATGTCATGGTTGACTCTATCAAAAGCTTTGGAAATATCGAACAAGCAAGCATGTACAGCATCACCTTCGTCTAGCTAGCATGAATGAATTTAAAACAAAATTATGCGAATTTTTATTGCATTATTCGTTTCCCGAACACTTATATGCTGCTTGATTCAATTCCTTATCTTGTTTATACACTTGAATTTCAATGTTTTCCATCTTATGGTTGTTGTTAAGCTTGCTGCATTTTAGACCAGTAAAAATCTTGAATTACTTTGAATTACGTTGAATCCTCTACCGCGGTTGCTACATTCGTTAAGACTAGGTGAAGTGTTGGAATTTTGTCAAGACCCCGTCTACGAGTTGGCTGATCAACGTGGTTGTGAAGTGGAGCAATTTCGATAACCTCCTTGAATTTTTGTTCAAACGAATGTGGGGAGTGTTCACTTTTAGAAAACAGATACGGGAGTTTAAAATTACCAATGATCAGCAATTGCGTAGTCTGACAGCTTATCATTAAATGAGCTTTCGGATGATGGCGAGTAGTAAATGATGCAGATCGTACATTCATCTTCATTGATTAGGTTTACTGAACACCACATCGTATCAGGAAGGAAGAGGTCATAATGATCGATTACGTTACACTGCGCTATACATTCATGAAAGTAGACTCTAACTCCAACACCGGATCTTCGATCGCGATGTTGTAGTGTGCTTACAGTGTGGTTGCATGTTGTCGTTGTAGGTCTCACATAGAACCAGTATGTCCTTGCCTCCTCCGAAACGGACTCGAAAGATAGCACAAGGTTTCATATAAATATCAGAGTTGGATACACCTGCTTGGCCTGTGGCGCTTCCGTCGAAGTTCCATATGCGACGGTCTTGAATAGGAACAGAGTATAAACATTCAATGGAAGTTGGATAGCATCAAGGAATCTCAATGAATCTCAACATTTGGTGTTCTGAGTATGTAATGTTTAACTTGTAGCTATCAGATCTGCAACCACGTGCTTCTTGCTGATGGAACAGGTGTTTAAGTGGGTGATTCACTGCATACAGATTGTTGATCATCAGAATTGCTTTAGTGTTACGATCGCCAGTTGTGTATAAGCTTGTTTGACTGAATTTAATACGCTTAGTCCATTCTATTCTTCAACCATGTTCGTTTTTAAGATATCGTAGATCTTGTGTTGCCAGATTTTATATGTTGGACATAGACACAACTGATATCATCTAAATATTTTTCGTCCATGGACCTTTCGATAAAATTCACTGATTTCTAGCAATGCTGTCAAAGTGCTTGTTCGACTAGATATTGGATATTCAATCTCGTTGTCAAACGCTGGTCTTTGTTTCAACGTGACCACTCCAAGTTACGAGGATAAGTGTGGTCAGATCGATAATGAATGGTCATTCACTGTCATGCGTGAGGTCCACACGTTCTCGATAGAATGAGATTGTCAGAATAGAACAATGCCACGTTAAAATGAGATATCTGATGTATCTCGCTTCATCGGTTAACAAAGACAATGGAATGTCATCGCGAAATGATATTTAGGCCAAACGTTCAGCGTCGGGGTTTAATAATTGAACAACTGTTTCGAATGATTCAAATTTACTATCAAGCTATTTAACAATTCAGGTTAAAACAAATACAGCTCTGTCCAGACTCTATTCGAACCTAATCACATTCACTCGAAAGGTTTAACCTCATTTAAAAGACAGTATATTTCTAAGGTTCTGTTATTATTTATTATAATTGTGTATTGATTTACTTCATGAAACACTTCAACGTTTATTTGCGAAAATAATGAAACCACCAACAATATAAGCATCATTATCATTGTCATTATCATCACTAACATCATCATCAACATCATCCTTATCACCAACTTTGTGTTCATCTGGATCATCATATCTTCATCGGCTCTATTAATTTCAAAATACCAATATTTCATCTATATGCCTACGATGTACGTCGATACGTATATGAAATCAACTTGACGTGCTATTTAAAGAAATATTTGATCTTATTCTCATAATTGCGTCTATCTTACCATGAAATCGATCTTGCTGTTCAACAATCTGCATGAAGGGGATCATCCACTTAAACACCTGTTCTATCAGCAGGAAGCACGTGGTTGCAGATCTCATTGATACATGTTAACCATTCCACACTTAAGATCACATTGTCAAAGGTTTTTCCTTTGTTGTCCGAGGTTGTTTTATATGGAACTCCTTGCCCCCACACATCATTTGTGCATCTACTAAGACAGATATCGCTCCCAGTGTAATCTGCACACATTTCCTGGAATCGTCAGATTTACGTTTTATAAGCAAGAAAGTCATATGAGCTCAATGAATGGACTATGCTCTGTACACACATGGTCTTGAAAGCTTTAGTACCTACTTCGATGACGTGCTTAACTCGGCATAAAGGCTATCCGCACGTAGACCGACCGCGTCTATTAAGTGTGACATTGCGAACAAAATCTAACATGGAAGACATCATCTTCAATGCGTATCTACTCAGTGCTTGTCCCGGTTCGACCTGCCGAGTCCATGCCGACATACCCTGGTGTGAAAGAAAAGGTCAGTCCACTTGTCGAGACCAGTTTGCTTCACGTAGTTTATTATTCCTCAGTGTCCCCGAAAATTTTCATGTAGTATCAACTTCGGAATCAGAGCAAAATTATTTGAAGCAATGGTTATACATTGTCGATGGCATTGAATCTCGTGATTCCATTGTCGTAGACACTGTTAGAACATCTAGATCCTCTAACTACAAAAGCAATGGACCCAAGCGTGTCCCCTCAGTTAAACCCAGAGAACCATCGCAATCACAGCCTGATTCCAATCTTGTTACTTGAAGTAAAAATGTTACCCAGAAAACGAAAAGGGTCTGGCTCATCGAGAGTCGGACCAATAGCTACATTGCACGAACCTACATACGATATATCGATAAATAAGATCAAGTGCATATATACAATGCTCAGTGTTTAACTAACAAATTAGCTGATCTATGTGATTCAAGATTCAAGATTCAAGGATTTATGGTTAAAATTTAACACTTTACAACACCACAGGATTACGGTATGAATAAAACATGAAAATTACAATAGTATAAGAGCAATAGTGAATATCAAATGTAAGGCTCACGAATGATGTCCGTTTGCAAGTGCAAGTCCAAGTTCGCTTAAAAAATCGCCAAGCAAGGAGAGTCCACCACATGTTGGGGTAGGGAATTCCAAAGAAATATAGCTCGTACGGCGAAAAAATGTCGCCGACAATCAATACGGGAACTTGGAACGTAAAGGGATAAGGTATGTCCGCGTGTCACTTTCCTATCACACGGAACATTGCGAAGACGCATCACTAACTTTATTGCTCTATGATAGATTTTATCGAAAGAGCAATATCTTTTTGCAGCCAAGGAGCACAGACCTCGACCACATATTCCATCGTAAGTCGAAGGTAGACATTCATTATCCTTGGTAACGTTACCAGGAAGAATCTTCCAAATATTCTTCGAACGATACCTATCAATATGTTGGTTAGTCGATATATATTCTTGCACTGTGCTCTTCAGGTTACCGCTAATCCACACTCGAAGATTTTGTTCTAACGAGCGCCATGCTAGGTTTTTACTTACCAATCGATATGTCCAAGGAACATTCTTGCCAAGATGGAGCATCTTACATTTCTGTATGTTGAATGACATGTCATTCATGGCCGCCCGACACGCTGTGCAAATCCATTTGTTTCTCACAATCCTCTGCGGAACTAATCGGCGTCCAAATTTTCATATTATCCGCGAACAGGACCATTTTAGAATATATAAGGGGAGGTTAATCGTTTATGTATAACAGAAAAGGAGCGGGCCTAACACAGATCCTTGTGGGACTCCACTTGTGGTTTTGAACGTTTGTGATAGCACTCCGTTAACTTTAACTCTGGCGTCTCGATCTGACAAAAAGTCACACAACCATGAAAGAAGTGGTTCACATATTCCTGAACGCATAAGTTTTTGGAAAAGCAGATGATGATTGACTCTGTCAAAAGCTTTCGAAATGTCTAGGTAACAGACGTGGATGCAAGAACTTCTATCCAACTCTTTCGTCCAGTCATCTAATGCTATGAGAAGATTTGTGAGACAGGATGCGTGAGATCGAAATCCATGCTGTGCTTTCGAAAACAAATTAAGCAATTCAAAGTGTGCAACCATACTTTTCGAGACTATACGTTCCATGACCTTAGCAATAACAGGTAAAAGTGTGACGGGACGATAATTTCCAGCGTCAGATCGGCAACCGCCTTTGAAGATAGGTGTTATCACACCGGACTTCCAATCTTTCGGTACAACTCCCTTAAGCAACGAATAGTTAAACAGGCTGGAGGGCGGTTCACAAAGCTGACGGTGACAGAACCTGAACACATCCGGTGTGATGCCATCCGCTCCTGGGGATTTTCTTACATTTAGTTTGAGAAAATGACTTGCAACAATCATTGGATTTATCGAAATATCGCACAATGTTTCGAATCCTGTTTCGATTGAATACTCAAAAAGTTCCACTAAAACGAACACTTTAGAGTAGTAAATTGCTAGAGCATTTGCGGTTTCCAACGATGTTTCAGTGAGTTTTTCACCATTCTGGATGGGAAAAATAACTGATTTGACTTTCGCTTTCGCGTTCATGATCTTGTATAGTAACTTAGGGTTGCGTTCCATTTGTGACAGGTGCATCAATTGGTGCGCTTCTATATCCTCTCAAATAAGTGCAGTCACTTTGTTCCGTAACATACGGAAATGTTGCAAAGAGATAGAATTATTGTTGGCTTTGTGCTGCACCCACGCTGCTCGCTTCAGTGCTATCCACTTTTTTGTTCTGCTGTGGACAGCAAAACGAAGTTCTTGGACGCACCTTTTCTGAACGATCTGCGAGTTCTCGTCTATCTTCAGTTTCAGAAAACCTACAAGTTCGTTCCATTGCGAGTCAGGGCTTATGTTGTCCGTCTGAAAATGCGGAATCTGCACGAGCGATTTACTCAGGGCCAATTTATCTACCCGTCGAACCACGGGTTTGTGATAGACTTTCACCGGATTTGGTTGCAGTTAGAGAGACATGGTTCCAGTCCTGAATGACTGATGCTTGGCTTTTGATTCCGAAAATGTCACTACACCATCGCGATCGCGATCGAAGATCCGGTGGTAGAGTTGGAGTCTACTTTCATTAATGTTTAGCGCAGTGTAACGTAATCGATCATCATGACCTCAGCCTTCCTGATACGATGTGGTGTCCAGTAAACCTAGTCAATCGAGATGAATGTACGATCGGCATCATTTACGGCTCACCATCATCCGAAAGCTTATTTAATGATAAGCTAATCGAATTCTTGCAACACATCACAAGCTGCCAGGCTACGCGATCGCTAATCATGGATGATTTTAATTTTCCGCATCTGTTTTCAAGAAGTGAACCGTCCATGTATTCGTTTGAACATAAATTCAAGGAGGTTATAGAAATTGCTTCACTGCAAAACCACATTAACCAGCCAACTCGCAGGCTGGGTCTTGACATTGTCTTAACGCATGAGGCGACCGCGCTAGAGGATATATCATGCTTGGCACCACTTGGAAAGAGTGATCATGCGGTTCTTTTGTTTGATTACGTATGTAGTGTGGAACGATTGAGCGAACATTGACGAGGGTAATACTTTGCTGTCCGAGACTGTTTTACATTGAAACCTCTGCCCCCGCACAT
>JACCGJ010016395.1:0-21997 GCA_013407085.1 Atriophallophorus winterbourni | reverse complement strand
ACAACCTCGAATTTCACTCAGCTGTACTTTTATTATCCACTGTATCAGTATCACAAGGCGATAGTCGACCAAGTCGAAGTGAATGCATGAAAACACCTGCCACTACCAGATTTACTTAGTAGGAAGCACATGTGTGTCATCAGCAAAGATACAACAGGGGGAGCGCAGCTAATTAGATAGATCATCAATGAAGATGAAGATCTATGGCCCAGAGATTGAGCCATGGGTAACACTACCTGTTATATGCACACAGGCGGAATATGTATCATCCATCCTGGCGGCAAAGGAACGGCAACTTAGGAATCCGCGTATCCAGCTCAGTAGGGCCCCTGATAATCCAGTGGTTAAGAGTTTGAGAAGCAGGAGCCTGTGGTTGACTGAAACAAAAGCGTTGCTAAAGTCTAGATAGGAGACCTCTACCGCTATAGCATCATTCATTCCCTGAGTAATCTCGTTCAGAAAGCACAACAAGTTAGTCAGACATGACCTACTTTATAGGAATCCGTGTAGTGCGGTATTTAGTAGAGAATGTTTGATTAGGCATCCACAGGTTTCGTCGTGGATAATCCATTTCGCACCCTTACTTAGTATCCATGTATGAAAGCACAAGTCTGATACAGGCAACGTGCCGCTAAGCCAGAGACTGTACGTGGGCTGCAATACCATCAGGTTGCCAATGCTAACAGAGATATGAGAAAGAATATAGAAATAGAAAATAGAAATGGTTGTGAGACCTTACATAGTACATTTATATTTCTCCCTGATATCTGTCTAGGCCTGGGCAACCTGACAGTATTATAGCCCACGTGCAGTCTCTGACAGTGTAGCACCTTGCCTTGATCAGGCTTGTGCTTTATACCATCATACCATATGTGACTTATTGATGGGCACTACAACGGTTCTTCTCCCGTCTAAAGAAAGGGTGCCGTGTCTGAGGGAAGTTCTAAAAGGCCAACACTGCATGGTTGCTCTTTCCTAATGGCGGCAGGAAGACCAAATTTTCTCTATGGCTTCAAGCAATTGAAAGCACTAGGTCGAGAGTTGATGGAGAATGACTGTCGTGGAATATAGTTGGTTAGTTTACGTTTGGTGAAGTGCATTAGAATTTAGCCAATACAGATAGTCGTTCGCAGTAGAAAGAAAAATACTTTTCTCAAAAGGAATAGCATGATCAATGAAAAGCAGTGCCCACCCTGTCAGCTTACCAGGTCGATTACCTCTTACAGCGTTAAACACTTCAGACATTGCAGCCGATACATGGCTATCATGTGACAACCATGATTCCTTGACACACACAATTTTATAATGGGTGTCGTCAACTCACCGAGGAGGAAAGCTCATTTGTTTCTGATGCCACAAGCGTTTGTATAGAGCACATGAGCACTAGTAAATGGGATAGGTGTCGGGGAGAGAGCTACTTAAAAGCTTTTTGTTCCCGGACGTAGTACCCGAGGCTGCTTCAAGTTTTTTTGAAAAAAATTTACATCAGGAGATGGAACATTCGTTTTTGAGACGGACAGGTAATGACATCCATCTTCATCTTCGTGGTCTGCATCACTGCAGCTCGACCACAATTCCTCCTCCAAGCGTTGCAGCGCGACGGTGGCACTATTTAAGTGGAAGTGCCATTTTCCTGAGGTAGCGTTATCGTCACACTAATGATATTAATGAAATTTCGCTTCGACAGCGATACGATGGAAACCTAATTTCGACTTCTAGGTGGGCGGGTTGTCAGGTTGCCACACGCACTTACTCTCAAAGGGTTGTAATTTCTCAGCATCTGAGAGAAAATAATCGTAATCACACTGCTTTGCACTACAATTGGCCGCGATAATCCCGTAAATGCGTTGTTTGGGCCTATGCTCCATTTGGCAACTCGGTGTACTCACTTTAGCAGTGCAGTATGGAGCATGTCTGGAGCACGGAATACGTGGATAAACAAAGAATAAGCGTGACCACATTATTCGTGATTGCTGACCTAGTTGCTGATAGATCAGAGTTCCAATGCCATCTGTGCAAGTTTGACGCGAATGTGGAGAGCTATAAGCCCTTGTAGTCAATATTATTTATGGGTTTGTTTCTAAAACCTGCGTTTTCACGTTTTGATTTGTTACAGCGTAATAAAATATTGAAGCACAGAAGGCTTGCACCTCAATTCCAAACAGCGTAAAACGGAAGGTACTATAGTAATAATTTCCCTTTGAAATAATTCCTTAATAATTCTAAAAGTAAGTTTATTTCAATAAACATTTTCCATCATGATGCCGTGTGTCGTTTTGTTTAAATCAACTGAACACACACTTGCGCTTCCTACAGCGTGAACGTCTGACTACCTACACGGCGCCGAACGACTATTCACGTGTTTTCAAAATACTGACCCAGCACATTTATTCTCTCTTCTTTTATTCACTGCTTGGTTCATCTACGATGAGCAATTATCCCGGTGAACAAATAACAAGGGTCATATATATTGTTAGCAATAATCCGAGTGGACCACACAAGGATTACGTAAGTCTGTTGTTGATACTGAGTGTCTTCCTATGTTACATAAATATAATTATATATATTTGAACACATTTTCACACACCTCATAATCCAATACTTAAAATAATTCTTATTTACGTAACGTTCGGGTTATCCGCTACAGTACTTGCCTTGAAATTCTAAAACTAGAAAGATATTCAAGTATGTAGTAATTTGTTAACTTAGAAGTTATCGGTAATTGAAACGAAACGTTAATATCTTAGTTAAGAAATTAAGATGATACGAAATATAAGAATGTACAAATGAGTATAATTACAAGTTGCTGTTGTTGTTGGCCTCCTTCAGTCGATGTTGACCATGGATGTACTTTAAAATCGGATGGATTTTCATGTTTTACAGCTTTTCGAATGACTAAACAGTCCGATTTGGGCGGAACAATCTTTCCCGCAGCGCTTGCAACAACGGCCAGAACTCTGTTGTAAGGCGTCAGTTGCACACCGGCGGCGTGATCTGCGTTCAGCAGCGAAGCGCTGTATATGCTCCTCCTCAGCTTGCAGACGACGCTTTACACAATGCCTCCAACGTCGTTCTCATCTGCCGCGTACGGACGTATATTACGGCGCTCCTACGTTTTTGAATCTACTTCACTCTCAGTTTGTCGTATCTGGATATTTTATACCTTTTCGGATTCCTCTCATAACAAGCATTGTGAACGTAATATCCTTGGAGAGAAAACACGCAATTTCTAAAGAAATCAATCATTTACTTTCTGAACCAAATTGAACCCACGCGTGCAAGTTTGAGTAAACAACGAAATATTCGACTGATTTTACAACTCTTCGAAAGAGCTCGAACTTCTACTTCGCTGGATACCTTGGACCACAATATCGGATCCAATTTCGAGGAGCTACGCGGCTTTTTATACATGCTACACTAGGCGCGATTTTTCACTCACCTAGTTCGTTTCATCCGCTACAAAACCCGTCTACACATCGTGCGGACCTACACGAGCACACCGACTTACCCGAACCATCGATCGATAATTTTTCGGTTCATATGAAGTGGGATGCTACTTTGACCTTCGATGCCCTGAAGGTTTTCAATGAAGACGAAATTCCAGGAGTTTGCTACATCTGTCAGATATGCAGATCTCAATCGAGAAATTGTACGAAGACAACTGTGAGCACACAGACCGACGCGGATACGAAAATTTCATGTTTGAAGAGTAGTGTACAAAGAATCGAAGGTCTGCTAAACGAGCTACCGATTGGTAAACTCGGATCTAGAGCAGATTGTGAACATCATGTCTCTTCCCCGGTTATGGAAAGGCAGCAAACCGAAAAAGGTGATGATCAACCTGTACACAGGCGCCCACATAATTTGAAACACTTTTTTGACGCGAACTCCTCTGGCACTAAAATGATTAGGAAGACCAAGATGCCTGCTAATCGTGAGGTTCGGCTCAAACAATCGGTTTTAACTCCTAATGTTGCCTCCCCAAAGATCGCAGAAAATCTCTCTGTAATCTTTAACAACATACAGGAGTCTAGCGAGACACTTCTGGCGAATAGACAACGATACCACCTAGAAAAATGGTCCAAACGTTTTACGTTGATGGTGTTGGAAACGATAAAACCTTCAGCTGTTACACGTTCGGTTCGCCACCAAAGCTCCCCACACTTCGGCGAAGCGCGGCTACTAAAATTAACACTAAACAGTGAGAGGGATATGGAGATTGTTATTTTGAATTCTTACTTGCTACGTGACATACCTACGTGCAATACACGAATCTACGCCGATATACCCTGGTGGGACAGAAAAGGAGGCGAAGACGTCCGTAAGAAAATCAATGAGCGCAGTCTGATCCTTATAGGCGTTCCAGAGGCTACCAGTACAACAGAGGCCGCGAAACAAAAAAACACGACTATAAACAGTGGTTATACGTTGCAGAAGCGATTGGAGCATGCGACAGTGTTGACGCAAATACCTTTAGGATACCGAGGTCATCAAACTACAAAGGCGATGAACCACCCCCTTTAAAACTCATTTTCTTAACTTCTGCTATGACAGCCTTTGTCAGATAAAATTGGAAAATACACAGAAAAAAGATCCCCAATGACCTCAGACTCAGCATACCGAAGGCTGCCTCCGAAATCAAAGCTGCATCAACGCCGTGCAAAGACACGGACAGACTAAACTCCGAAGTTGTTTCAAAAAACTGCGATGGTCCGGCTCTCAGGTGGTCTGACATACAAACATCATCCGCATAGGCTCGCTACAGACAAAAACCACTGGTAAATGCCTATACACAAATGCACAGTGCTTGCTGAATAAAATCGCCGAATTAACCCATTTAACGCTCAGTTTTCTGCTGACATCATTGCTGTTACCGTGATTTCTAGCACTGTCACGTCTGAACTATCTAGGCGACAGAAGTTTTTCCGTAATCCGAACGCTGCTAACAAATAGCCATCTCCCATATTATTGGTGATGCACCGCTTCTAAGAGACATCGCACATTGACGAGTGAATTTTGATGGAACTGTAGATCCAGCGAGTCCCTAAATTATTGCTAACCATATTGGTTGCTGGAAACAGTATTTCAGTGACTAAACTATCGGAAATGACGTAAATCATTGCAGTATGCTCCCATTTTCGGCCATCAGATGCACATATTTCAACAGTGACCACACAACAAAGACGCACACTGACTGAATGGATGCACAAGAAATATGGCGACGATGAGCGATGTTGCATTCTAACTTGCTGCTACCACAACCACATATCCCTTCTGTGTTCGAACGGCGTATTTTTCATAGCATAAAACATCTTTCACATCCTGCCATTCGCGGTTGAAGTGATTAGCAAAAATTTAGTGGGTACGTTGGGCATGACACTGTCGTACCCAACATCTATACGAACCATTGTACGCCAACGATTAACCCAGAATCCACAATCTCCACAACGATTAGCCTCGCAAAACGGCAACCGGTAAGTTTGGAACACATCAACTCGTCACCCATCGATATGTTAGACCCAGCAATCAATCATGAACACTCAATATCCTACCCGAAAATCCATCAGTCACGCTAAATCAGTTCTCACCAGGCAAGGCCGCTTGACATCAACCACGGGGATACAGGGAATTCTCAGCAAAACTGTGTTCTCAATTCAATTTTAATGGTCTAAAATGCATATAGCTTGACAAAAACCACAGAATAATATGAGAATTACGAATAACATGGGTGGAAAAACGGGATTTGTTTGCTTACCCAGCAGTTCAGGAATCAAGTAAAAATCCATTGGACAGAAACCGGTTTCAAAGTTCAAAGCTTTTATGTTGTGAAATATATTGGTTCAAAGTTTGGATTGGTGAATATGAAATTGTCCAAATTCGATTTGAATATATCCAAGTTGGGTGAATGTGCAACATTACAAGGTAGGTAGTTTCAGGTAAAGCATATACGTACAGAATAAAAGTACCTTCGACAGTTTAGTCTCGAGTCGGGAATATGTACTGTATAGTACTCGAAGCATCTGTTTCTTCGTTGTCAATCCCACTTTTAACTCTTCCTTTTAAATCGGCCGTTTTAAGTTAATTTTCCTACATATATGTTTCTTTATTCCTGTCATCGGGTAACCATTTTGTTTCTATATAATCCGAAAATAATCAACGCCCCACACGCTTTATATGCGATGCACTGTTATATTTTGGAACGTGGAATTTTGCAGCGTTCGTTAGAAAAATTTCGAAAGAATAATGAGAAAACATGGTTTAAAAAATCTCGCATGCAGAAATTTTTCGAATATCACCACAACATCTGATGTCACTATTAGACGAATTTCAAGCTGTTGTGGATTTGAAAAATTGAATGGTGTAGCAAAGTGCAATTTCACTTGCGTTTGAAATGTATTACCCATTCCATCAATGCTTGTTTGTTATCGCACAATATTCTTTTTCCGCGCGTTAACTGGTTCTGCTTTGTTCGAAGGTGCCGCATTATCGCTTGCTTGTGAATCACAACGGTTAATGGCAAAATTGATGTCTTCAAATTTTTCAGCTTTTTCAGTTACTGATCACCTTGACTGACCGGAGTTCGGAGTTTAGAAATATTTGAGTTTGTGGATAATTTCATTGAACATTAAATGTTCACTCGCCGTGAGTTCATTTCTTTGTCCGTTTTATCTGTAACACGTGACTCTTGTTCTTGTTCTAAGAATGCATATCTGGTATTCAGTAGGGTTTTGAGGCAGGACGTTTGGCGGCCAGCACCAGAATTATAGCGCAGCTTGATCAATTACGGGAGAAGATACCTGAACGAACATTTATTCAATATCGTCCAAGAACGTGGTTGACTTCTCGCGGAACATGATTATACTATCGAACCAAAATAATTATGCAATAATAATAGAAATTATTCCGCTTCGCGCTGAATCACAAAAAACACGAATGTTCAAAAATTACAATGACAACGAGGTATCGCAACTTCAAAAAGCGCGGAAACGGCCATATAAAGATAACACAAAATATTCTCGAAAACTAATAAACATAAATAGTTCAGTAAAACAAAATAGTGAAAGTGTACAAAAATAAAAGCGAATTTAAACACTTGCATGTTAGTAAAATCTATTCTGTTGTTTGTCTTACACTTATCCTGGGTGCAGTTTTTCCAGTTCTCACATTGGAACACTTTCGAATTTTTAGCAACATTGACAATGTTGGGAGGACGGTGTAAATAGTTAAACCGGTCATCTTTCGGCTTGGCTTCAGTTGTTTGAGTGGGTACGACGTTTGACGAGCTAGGCAAAATTACACTATTCTGCAGCGTTTCAATAATAGAAGAGGCGTCAGTGGCAGCCGCTACAATACCACTGCAACTAGCGATTTTGCATTAAATTAAATTGAAAAATCAGTAAGATTTATGTATACCAGAGCAGCTAGGGTGATACTAACTCTTGCAAGCTACGCACTCAATGAACCTGACAACTTTTGCTGCAGTTACCGTTGAGTCAAAAATTATTTTTACTCATGCATGACAGAGAGATGCACGAGTAACAATAATATACCAGAAAAATACAGGGTGATTTTATCACTAGCGTAAATAATTGTACAATAGTTTGTCAATTTTACAGCACTTTCACAGAATAGCGTGAAAAATACAACAAACTTGAGAACAGATCGAAGTCATTGACCTAACCGATCTGACTTTTAACCATCTTTGTCGGAAGGCGCTGGACAGTTCTGAGAAAACCTATAGCTGTTTTGAAGTATTGTACCCGGAATAGTTGTTACGGGATGATCAAAAACAGCGCAAACTATTTTGAAGTTTATTTGATGACAGTTAATAAATACAAGGATTATTAGAAACCGTTATACAGAAACTTGACATGTCTATATGTTGATACTTCCCTCAAAAACATCGAAAAAGTGCTCGTTCTTGAAAAAAATATCCTTAGAATTAGAAAATACTAAACGGCTTAGATTTCCTCTGTTTATGACTAGCAAGATGAAGACGGATTCCCGAAAACCAACCTGGGTTGTAAAGCAAGAGCGCAGGCCCAATGAAAATAAATGGAACATTTTGATCACACGAGTGATGTGGAAGCGCAAGCCCGATCCATGCAAAGTGCCGCACAGTCAGAGACTGCACGTGGGCTGAGTAACGAACATTTGCTCTTACGAAAATTTTGCGGAATTTGCAGCTCCCAGATGAACCGTAACGAACAAAAAAGGCTTCATCGAAAGACACACCTAGGAAGTTAGCCGTACCAACTTAACAAGTTAGAGTCTATATCTTCAAATTCAATTTAAGTTCGTCGCGATAATCTAAACCGGAAGCTAGAACAGCTATATGGACTTACACCTCTGGCAAAGCGAGAATAACATTCACCAACAAACCAATAATCAGACACCTTAAAGACTAGCTTCATGATTATGCAAACCAATGTGCATTTAGCAATTCACCTGCTTCTATGGCGCGAAATACATCGACTGTATGACGCAGAAAATGGACAAGCAAATATGTGTTGATTATTCGCTGGATTAATTTGGACCCGCAGTGGACTGCATGGGTGAACACGCTGGAGTCTGACTGCTATTCCTATTGTCCTTTATTATATCTATCTAGACAAACTGAGAGTATCACAACCCACGGGCCGTCTATGTCTATTCGGCACTTTGCATGGATCAGGTTTGATTTAACGCCTAATTACTGAAGCAGAGAGCTTGGAAACCACATATAGACCACGACAAAGCATTATAGTTTAAATAATAGAAACACGAAAGGCAAAATGCTTTGCTTCAACGTTACATTTAAAATCAAAACTTTGATAACATCAAAATCCTTACAGACATTAAGTTTATCGGTTAATTAGTCAAAACAGCGCGAATAGGAAAAATGATAAAAACCATTGGTAAATTTTTCAAATAAATCCTATTATCTCTTGTAATATACCTGATGAAACCAGTTATTTTTATGAGGTTGTCAGTAAATAATCGGTAATTACCAAATAACCAAAATTGAAACCGTATTTCTCCGGTAGTGGTGTGTAAAGGATTGGGATGTAAGCACCACAATACCTTGGTCTTTTATATGCGCCTCGAGCGCTTGGCCAGGAAACGCTTTGTGATTCTGTGTTTGAACATCGTGGTTCTTTGTACGAACCCTATACAACAGTGGTATTCAAGTATAATCTTGTTTAGCATTTATCCACTGTTTCAAGGCTCACTGAACCTGATCTTACTGTCTCCACCTGATGACGGCAAAGAGACAGAAACCGGTAGTGGAGTGTAATTTCGGGGAATGTGAGCCACACATCACTTTAGTCATCCATAAGCGCCTTGAGTGCTTAACCAAGAATTACTTTGTGTTTGAACATCGTATAATCTTGAGTGCCATACAAGTTTAACTTTGTTAGTATTTCTCCCATTGCGATAATTCTCAACCGCTGCATTTGCATCAAGAAACCTTTCACAAAAAGAAATGCTGACTGAACATTTGCGGTTAAATTCGTTTTGTTAATAGCGTGAACAAGTTCTGAAAAATGTTTTTACGTGCGATTTGTACATAACTCATTGCGTTACATTAACCATAGTCTCAAGCTGAAATTTCGAAGGTTTTAGAACATAGCTTTGTTGTTTAAATGAAAAAAAAACTGTATGTAGCGCATTTTCAAGTGTCGCGCGGGGATCAGAGATGAAGTGCAGACAATCCGTGACAAAACAACTAAATCTTACTAAGCGATGTAACAGCGTGACTGCTTCGTCACCTTTATCATGGACAACATTACCATCTGATTAACTGCCATGAAACCCAATGATTTTGGACTCCTGTGGCCGATGTCCACCATGGATGTACATCATAAGCACATGATGTTATCATGCTCCACAGCTTTTCGAATGACTAAACCGTCCGATTTGGGAGAAACAATCTATCCTGCAGCGCTCATGGCCATACAACCATGTCATGTAAAAATCCTTAAAAGATGGGGACCTAAAACACAGGCGATTAGGAAGAGATATACTAGGATGAGGTACCTATATATGGAATCAGACATGTATGGTATGGTATGAAAGCACAACCCTGATCCAGGCAAAGTGCCGCACAGTCAGGCCAAGATACTGTCAGGTTGCCCGGGCCTAGACAGATATGAGGAAGAAAAAAGAACAGGAAATGGCAGTGAGACTCCAGCTTGTGTTTCAGCACGCAGCTCACTACCTCTGGTCAATCAATTTAGCACGGTGTTAGCCGCACAACATAAAATACTGCACGATCGCACATCCGTGCAATCAGACATGTACTCAACCAAGTACTGTGAACGAGTAGAGCGACATCAGCATGACAGCTTCCTTGCGGCTTTCAGTGTCACGCATAATAACAAGCTATCCTCGTTACTTCACTTGACAACATACAAGATTAATCAAACACTTCAAGATGTCTACAACAAGACCGCCACTGAGTTCACGCGACACTTAATCAATCAACTCAACAACAAGTTCCATGAACAGAGAATGCGACTGCGCTACGCGAAATACCACCGCACACTAAACAAGAGATGAAAAAACCCAAAAACGGATTGATAACGCGCAAATGTGAAATTTCATCGCATTGCTGAATCGAAATCAAAGAAATTTTTAATCATCAGAATGTCGCGTAAAAATATGGTCGAAACAAAAAGCGATTGACACGAGAAAGAAAGAGACAAAGCAACGCGTAACGACACCGTTGATGGGATCACTTCAGGCGGAGTGTCAAGTACTACCGGTGGTGCTTGTATCGGGACCAAGAGAATCGAAATCCTTGCGAGTAATTCTCTTGGTCTGCGGGTTGGTGGATGTCATCAGGGAGGCGAGATCAGTCAAGTGGTCACTGTATGTCTGCGGCAAAGTAGATGGCTGTGATGCGGGGGTGGTTTGTGTCTGAAAATGAACAATGTGCTGCTAACTGGTACGAATATTGTGACTTTTTTAAACTTGTGCGTGTTGGCGCGTACAGAGATTCGCATCATTGGACAGGGTTAATCAATTTAATCACACCATTGGCTTCGAGCGTGGAAACTGTCTGCAACCGTTTCACAGAACCTGATCATACTGATTAACAAGGACTATACGGAAGGAAAACAACAAAAAACCAATGGCAGTGAGAAAGTCGACGAATGGACGCCTCGAGTAAAGTATACTTACCTTCATAAATGTCAAATCGCACAATATTTCAGTACTGCATTGCTAACCGTTATGAATTGATTGACCATCGGTAGTGAGGTGCATGGAGAAACACGCTGGAGTCTCACTACGATCTCTATTTCCTCCCTCTGTTTAGGCTTGGTCAACCTGATAGTACCTTAGCCCACGTGCAGTCTATGACTGTGCGGAACTATGCCCGAATCAGGCTTGTACTTTCATACATACACACTGTTGTTTCTTTCTCTTCCGTCAATATCATCTTCCACACTGGTTTACTGGCCTGTCAATACCTTATCGCGTTATGAACCTCTTTGCTTATATCGAGCTTCATTTGCTGCGCAATTTGTCGTAATCTCGATCGCGTGGGACGTTCGGACATTCCAACTTAGCTTTGATTTTGACTCGTGTACGTAACTTGGTACGTACTCGATCTTGTTTTGACATTGACCCGGATTTTAACCCGATTGACCCCAACAAATTGAGGTATGTTTTTCCTATATTTTGATTGGCTTAATACCGTACCGCATTTATTGACCAATCCTGGTTGGGTTCTGATTTACTTGGGGATTTTGAGCGTCACTCAACTTGGGACGTTTCATTGATTGTCAAATACAATTAAAACATACATATTTACCTTCATATGGAACACACCTCAGATGAAAATCAAATGAATGAAAGCACAAGCCTGATCCAGGCAAAGTGCCGCACAGCCAGAGACTGCACGTGGGATAAAAATACAAGGTTTGCAGTGTAGGCTACTGAAGCGGTTTACACGAAATGCGGTTGAAACAATGAAACCATTAAAAATTAAGACTGGTGTACGCATCATTCAATGATAAATTAACCATTACATTTGCGTGAAGCAATTGAAGACGAATATTTTAATGCTGAGTAGTAATTACGCCAGGTTTGTAATGAAACACGATGGTGAAAAGCGCAAGAAAGCTGTCTCGCTCTAATCTTTCACAAAACGCGATCGAATATCCGCAGAATGTTAAACGTTGAAGCTACTCTTAAACAATGTTCTTACAAGGACCCAGGATCGCAGAGTGGACTGAACACCCACGTTACAGAAAGCTATATTGGATACGAAATGCCTGCTCGGTCAGCATGACTGGTTGTAAATAATAAATCAATAATCATGAATAATAATGCCGGTGACCAACGAACGGTCACGTGTTGCGATCGATCGAGTAGTTGATTGGATGAAAGAAAGCACATTGTTCGCGCGGGCATAGACAGGCAGACAAAACAGACTGTAGGGGGTGAGCATAACAATTGAAAGTGCATAAACTTCTACAGATCCCGTGACTTTGAGTCATACCGTTTCACCTTTACTTTATGAGATGAGAAGAACTAGCTCTTGCCCACTCACCTTGGAGATACTTTGTAAAGCGTCATCTGCAAGCCAGAGAGGAGATAATACTCACGGGTGGTGATCATATATCACGCGAACCGATCGATCGAGTCATGCCTATCGTTGCGAGCGCTGCGGGAGAGATTGTTCCTCCAGAATCGGACTGTTTAGTCATTCGAAACGCTGTGGAACATGAAGCCATCTTGCGATTGTGATGTACATCCATGGTCGACATCTTTCGAAGGAGGCCAACAAAAACAACCGTTCCACATATATCTAGAATTTCATTTTGTCATGCCACACATTTGGTGTCAAGGTCATGTTGTCACGGATCATAATGGAGACTGGGTAACACGTGCTTAGGAGCCCTCTGGACTGGGATTCTTTGCAAGGTATCGCTAATTATAATCCATGAGGTATTGCCAAACAGATGAATACAAACCAGAAGCAGGAATAGCTGAACTGATTCAGTGGAACTGTCAAGAGGAAACCCTCCTAACGAGTTCGCAACGGAGGAAAAATTGTTGTTGGGTGAGTCATGCTGTACCTCGACAACAAACACCATGTAAATTAAAATTCAAATTGTCTGACTCGCCCATGACAACCGAGATCCGTCGTTCCCACTATACACCTTCCCACGATTATGATGTACCCCCACACGTTCTCTATGTGGCTACCATATAAATACAGACCATGTCCACGGTCCAAACGCACACACTGGGCGCTTGGACTTTGGATTCCTGATCATTCCAGTCCTGTTCTGTTTTCCTGACTGTTGGGTTAAGAACAACGCATAGATTGATACAACGTAACGACTGTCTCTGCTGCAACATCGACGACACATCAATCATAATAGGAACACAGAACATACTTTCTAAAATTGAAAATAAAGCAAGGACAGGAGTGGGGAATGAGCAAAACAAAGTAAACTTACATCACTCATAACATCATTTGATGCGCTGTTTGGGTCAATACCCCTGTTTGACGCAACTTGGCCCTCCGCAGCATCACCAACCGACCATTTATTAATAACCGACATCAGTGCACTGGCATCCAGCGATTGCGCAGAAAACAGGCTATCCAACAGATCCCCACCCGCGCTCGGTACATCTGACGTTTTCTCCGTCTCCCGACACTCTGCAACACTCGAGGATTTCGATTGACTACGTCGTGGTCCGATAACAATATCCCGCTTGGCTACTGTTTCCACCGCAGCCTGGGCAATCACCTTGGCTGCGGCGAGCAGTTCAAATGGATGTCGGATCAAATGACGGCGTTGTTGACAGACCAGAGCGGCAATGTCAACAATCTCGGGGATACGACCCAGCAGATCTTCGTGCAGGATTCCCACAGAGGCTGTGACGAAAATACCACTCAGACCGGCCCCGAATTCACAAACAACTGCGATGGGTTTAACAAGACTTCGTTGTTGACGATAGTACATGTGTACATGGTTGATAAATTTGCACAGGTTTACCGACAAACAATCCTCTTGACCGGCTGAAGGTACCGGGGCATTGTAACACAAGTGAACCAAGCTTCGTGTTTGTTGAATATCACGATTATGAATCGTCAGAATACGCTCAGTCCACAATGCTAGTTTCGAGTCAGTGGAACTTTCGTCCACACCGCAATCCTTGATCGCTTGCAGGCGTAGTTCAATCGCACTCTGAGGTACATCGAAACGACTTCCTGGCTTGTTCAACGGCAAATGCACTGGCACGTGACGCGGATCCGAAGGATCCCCGTACATTCCCTCCCCAGACTTGGGAGTGAACTCTCCAAACGGGCTCTCGCAGCGTGGAGGAGATCGTGGAGGCAAAAATACCACGACTTCACAACCTTGGTGGAAAATCATGTTCCAAAAGTCCGCCACGGTTTTGGGAAGTGGGGCCTGGGAAACAATGTACCGTGGACACCATTTGCCGAGAGATTCCACCAAATCAATGTGACTGGCATTGATGTAGTCGTTCTTGGCCGATTGGAGAACAACGCGGTTCGCATCGTAGGGGATAAACTCTTGATTCCTGTTCTTACTCGGACAACACAGCGCTGCAGCGTGAGTGGGTCTTTTTCCTTTGAAAAACGCTGCGTTCGCGTAATCGGTGGATTTGGTTTGAACAGCAGACCAGGCAACGTCCAGCCGGTTTGGAGATGGTTTCCCAGGCAGTTGTTTCGCATCGGGGACCGGTTCACCAGATTTATCTATCCATGTGAGAAGGTTCTCTGCCGTCGCGATAAACCGATTCAAAATAAGCGGGTCAGAAAGAGGATCTTGAGGTATAGATTCCATGGATGTGGATAGCGAATGGGAACCGGACGCCGATGACGTTAATGGTGTTGCCGATGGCACCGGAGTCGAAACATTCAGGGATGACGTAATCACATTACCGGATTCTTTTGAAGACACGTTATTTTGAGAACCATGTGAAGCTCGAAGTTGCTCTTCGCGGCGCAGGGTTTCAAAATCCATCTAGAAAGTGATAGAAACGAGGACTAGGATAGAATGATTCATACTAGGGAGCTCCACTCGAAGGTGACGTAAAAAAATCAGAACACGTACTAACCTTAGTCAACACTTGTGGCTGCAAACATTCCATGGTGCTAACCGGACTTACACTCGAGATATGATTCGTGTTAGATTCGGGTATGGGCTTGTTATCAAGAACAGGTTCACTGTTTGTGTACACAACAGTGTTCGATGTTTGTGGTGGTGTCCAAACAGCCTGGGGCATTCGCGATACTTGAGCATACGGCTGAGTGGTCAACGATGTTCGAGAGGGATTGACAGCAGGAGCTTGAGGGTGGTAAGTTGCCGGTGGCACACCCATTTGTGGCGTTTGAGAGAATGGTGGAAATGTGGGTTGGTTTGTTTGAGTCGGTGGCGGAGGCTGTTGAACTGGTGCCGGGATGGAAGAGGGCCATGGCTGTGATGAGATCGGTGGTCCAGGGTAAATTGGTTGTTGTTGTTGATGCTGCTGAGAATACATCATTGATCCGAATTGTTGTTGTGGTTGATGTGGAAAAGCACCCGTAAGAGGCATGGCTCTAAAGGGGGGCTGGGCATTATGCGATCTGATTGGTGGGTTAGGATACATCGGATGTTGTGAGGCAGTTGGTTGCATTGAAGTGTGGGCCTGAAAGAAAAAATGGACAGTATAAGCAGCTGTTTGGTATAAAAACCATCTAGGGAGGGAAGTAAGACTGTCAGAAAGAACGGGAACAAGATGAGCTCAGATGATTTTGGCGAAAGGCTTCACATCGGAGAGTTATTAAAGAGCAACGACCTGAGGAGTCCTGTCACGGACTACGGAAGAATAGTCGGCTTCGAAGAAAAGATATAAAGCAAGCCAAACTGGGGAGATCATTATATCAGAGATTCATGGTTTTCCGTAAATATAGCGCTACGTGAAAGTTCCAAAAGACATTTAAGTAAATGAGATAAAATGCAGACCAACGCATAAAATTTAGAGATACCACTCATAAAGTGACTGGAAGGATGAAAGCAATCAATGAAGTAATTTTAGAATCCATGTCGTCAGAAGAAAACTCAAAATATTGTAAAAAAAACCTTAGTGGGTAATGAGTGGCCAGTTCAAAAAAGATGTTGGTCCCTCTAGTTTATCTGCATTGCCTATTAGGATTTGACGCTTACGATGACAGAATGATGCAGAGATGGTAAAAGCACGCTACATCGAACAAGCTGGAACATCACATTCCGGGAATAACATCGGATCTCTTGCCTTGTCTTGTTTCCCCGTTAGTCCACTGCATTGCTTACCCTTGGAAAAGCTTAGAATTCCGTTATGCTCAGCAGGAATGAATCACTCCATATTATGGGCAAGTGATTGTATGGATGTTCAATCGGCTGTACTTCTGTGCTGCGCAGTACATTTGCATGCGGAAACACGCCAGAGTCTGAGTGCCAATTCTATTTATATTTTCCTTTCTGTCTAGACCCGGGGAACCTGAGAGTATCTTAGCCCACGTGTAATCCATGACTTTGCGGCAATTGCCTGGATCAGGCTTGTGCCTTCATACATAAATACAAACAGACAGACATACATACACGCATACATACATACATACATACATATATACATACATACTTACATACATACTTACATACATACATGAGTATGATGTATGACATAAACATACCTACATACATACATGCATACATACATACATCCATCTTACTATAACATACATACATGAGTGAGAATCAGGCTCTCGCATTGCGAGAGCTCCTACGCGTTTCACTAGTCTAGGTCATCTCTGGAAGCGGTCTGCGTGCAATTTGAACTCAAGGGGAGAGTATTACCTCACACCATGGCCTCAGTCATGTCGGTCGTTCGCTTTCAAAACAGGGTGCGAGAGCTGGGCAGTACGCGCAGAGGAGCTCGGGCGCTTGGAGGTGTTTGAGCATCGATGTTTACAAAGGCTTGCACGAGTGTGGTGGCAACACCGCACTAGCAACGTTGAAGTGAGGCACCGTGTTCTAGGTGTGGACAGCCTGATGCTACGAGACCTAATCGACCGTTCCCGTCTCCGCTGGCTAGGGCATGTCTTGATAATGAAGCCTGAGCGCCTACCCCTCCGCGCGCTGCGTGTGTCGGTTGGCCCAGGCTGGCGGCGGTGTTCAGGTGGACAACCGCTGACCTGGAAGAAGGCCTTAAAACGCTTGACGTCGGGTTTAGCTCGGGTCGGACGAACGCGGCTTCCTGGGTGGGGTCCAAGGGATAGTGAGTGTCTGTGGCTTGACACGCTGTCGACGATGGCTGAAAACCGGCAACAGTGGAGAGAGTGCATTCTATTTTGTGTTCCCCCCTCAACTTTGTAAAAAAAAATCAAAAAATCGACATGTGGAACAATGGACAAAAAAATTCCCCCTCGTATTGTACCTTTTTTCTTTCCTTCTTTTTCTCGTGCATTGCCGGGTGGCACTTTTTCATTTTTAAATGATTGTGTAAATATATATACATGGACGGATTTCTTCAACAGAGGTTCTCCTGGACTATGTTGTTGATATAAAGAGATACGGCTTACAAGGGCTTGGCCCCCTCGTCTGTGAAGAATAAGAAGAATAAATACGAATGTCACAGCGCAAACGTTCGTAAAAAATTCAGAGTAATGTGTACCAACTTGCATCAATCCAGCGGGACACTTTTTGTGAATAGACAGAGACACGACCTAGAACAATGTCAAGTCTATGTACGATGATGGGTTCGGAAACCATCAGACTTATAACAGTTACACGTTCTGTTCGCCCCCCAGCTCTCCACACTTGGCGAACTACGTCTACTGAAAATAACACTAAACAGTAAGAAGGATTTGGAAACGGTTCTTTTAAATTCTCATTTGCTACGTGAGTTTCCCTAGTGCAATACTCAAATCTACGCCGATATACCCTAGTGGAAAAAATGTACGTCTCGATGTTTGTAGGAAGAACAACAAGCGCAGTCTGATTCTTCCAGAGTACCAATATGACGGTGTGTGGTAAACAACAACAACACGACTACAAACAGTGGCTTTACTTAGTAGAAATGATACGAGCGCGGAAGTGTATTGTTGTGAGTAACTTCAGGATACACCGGTCATCACACACCTGGAAATCAAATTACCGAAAGACATCTTTTGGATCGAAATTTCCTCTCTCCATATCACAGTTAAAATGACTTTTGCTCTTACTCTGAAGTACATTGACGCAGAAAATAAAGTATGATTTGTTTAAGTTTTGTACGTATATACTATGATATTCTAGAGCTATTTGATTTTTCACCATAAATCTCGAATGTATCCCGATATACACTCTGCATCGTGTACCTCGAATGCAAGCATGACTGGATCAGGCTTGTGCTTTCGTACAACACGTGGTGCTATGGCCAAAGAGACGAAAGCTTATTTTTCAAAAGAGCATCTTCTTCCAAACTAGTGTTCGGACTACGGTAGATGCAACCTACCAATATACACGTGCATCCAGCCACGAGCGAGGCAGATACTATTTGATTAATAATCAGCAGTGCCCCTCCTGCCAGCATACCACGCCGATTGCTTCTTACGATGCTAAACCGGTCAGCTATTGCAGCCGGTACATTGTCATCATGAGACAACTATGATTTCGTGATACCTACAATTTTTATGGTATGTCGTTAACTCCACAGAGGAGTTAAGCCCATTCGTTTCTAAATACTACAAGCGTTTGTATAGAACAGAAGAGCATTATTGTATGGGGGCCGGACTCCCCGGGTTAGGTCTACTCAAGAGCTCTTCTTCATGGCATTCAGTTTCATCTTCGTGGTCCGAGTCACCACAGCTGAACCACGATTCCAACTCCAAGAGATGTAGGGCGACAATGGCGCTCTTCAATGGTGGAGTACAATTATCTTGATGTAGCGTCATCTGCACACTACCGTTATTTACTGAGTTTCAAAAGCGAGTGTGCTACGATTCTCTAGGTCTAATTGGGCTTGACGTTTTCTTGTGGGGCGGGGTGTCATGTTGCACCACGCACTTACCCTCAGCTAGTTAAAGTTTCTCAGATTTGAGAGAAAGTGGTCGCGGTCAAACTTACCGGGGCGATTTGCTAAATGCGTTGTTTGGGCCTCTTCATTTGCCTATCCGGTGTACTCGCTCCAGCGGGTTAGTAGGCCGCATGCACTGTGTAGGTCTGTGACCTTCCTGCTGTCACTTTCCTTACTAACATTCGGTGTAGGCAACCGGGTAGTATCATGCCTACGTTCAACGATGACGATGATGACAACGCTTTGTACCCCCTTCTCGCTTTGTACATCTCATTGTTTATGTTGAACGGCACCATATCTGTATCAGATTGTGCAAATATAATAATAATAAACATTCGAATCTCCGATTAAAGACTCAACCTGAGTCAATATTAGAACATGTTTGACCTTGTTAAACTAACTCAGTTTCTAAATTGTAGTTCAGCAACCACATTTTTAAGGTTGTGAACTCCCCGAGCACCTTCTTTCTTGAGCTAGTAAGTCCTCCTCGATTTGCCCTAAATTGTTCCCAGTAAGTGTTATTACGACATTTCGCCTTCTGAGGTCTTAAGGGAGTCTCATGCTAGCTGGTGGAATGCGAGGTCACAGACGTAGCTACTTCAGCGAAGGTTTTAGACTTCGGAGTGAGACGTTGCGAAAAACAATGACGATTATCGAGACGCTTTAGCTCCTACACCAAAATTTCAACGGACTTCATGCCATCTTTATATAGCCATTTAAGCCATCGTTGGGCTTCATAGACCTTAAATGAGATGGCGACAATCTAGAGCATTTAGGTGTGCCCAACGCAGGCCCACGTCATAATCTATACATTTGGGATCGTTTTTCTTGCCGGTAGTATGAAGGTAAAGGAAAGGATTTTTGTAGCATTTTGCATATTTAATCGAAATAAATCACAAAATGAATTAATCCCTATGTAATACATAAAGGGTTGAAAAAGATGTGCCAATCGAAAATCTATGAGAAATGCTAAATCCTTTGGTGAATGTGGTTTGATACTATCTGGATTATTAGTCAGCCTAAAATAGCACATCAGTGAAGGATCCAGTGAAGTCCAACGATAGAAAAATAAATCCACAAAAAATATGAGAGATAAGCTCCAAGTTTTAGAATGCGCTAAAATGTTGAAGGATCCGTTAATCCCAATCGACACACGAAGCAACGCATAGAAACTTCACAATCACGGGATAAGACGAAGTCGGAGAGTTCGAAGTTATATTATGAACCGCTTAAAGGTGTTTATTTAAGCATTAATTCGAATGAAGCAAACAATGCAAAAGTGAATAACTTTACAAAGCTAAATGTAATTGTGCAACATAAGCAGATGCGAAATGATAGCGAGTCACTACATTACTCCCTCACCAGTGCGTTAGTTAGACTTGTAAAAGGATAACGAACGCTCGAAATGTTCATGAGGACAAATGGCCAAACCTTTAGGCAAAACACGCCACCCGGTTCGAGTTCAAACAGTGCCGGAAGTGCCAGGAGTTTTCTGATGAGCTCAGGGAGAAGTATGCACATGAGTCTAAAATGGCGGAGGATTGTATTGTGGTTCTAGGTGACTCAATTGGCTGTAAATTGAATGATCGACATTTAGCGTACTCGTTGTATCAATCCCATTTTGACCGTTGGCCAAAAGGGAGAGATCGAATAATGTGCCTGAAAGCAAAACCAAGATGCTAGGTAAAATGTGACATGTGGGGTAATTCTTGTTTCATTGTTTGTTTGGTTAGGCTGTGCTTGGTTGCATGCAGAAACGCACTGGATTGTCACTTCCATTTTCCGCTTCCTATATCCCTCGAGTCTTGGGCAACCTGAAAGTATGCTGGTTCACGCTCAATCTCAGACAGTGCAGCTCTTTGTCTGGACCCGTGCACGTGATTTCATATATACGCATTTGTACTTCGCTTGAGTATAAAATTCCACCAGAATAAAGCCTTGCCATTTTATTTATTCATCTTTTTTGATCTTGTTTAAACCGGACTCTTCATTCTTGATATTTCACGAGTTGGTTATCTTTTTCAGGTATGACAATTATGAGTGCACCTGACAAAATACTGAGCCAATGCGACACTTTTTTGTTCGACTGCGACGGTGAGATTGTTTTCCTTTTCTCACTTCATAGGTGTCCTATGGAATTTCCATGAATTATTACCCGGTGCCTCAGAAATTATCAACTACCTGCAATACACGAATCGCAATATTTTTCTAATAACCAATAACAGCACAAAATCGGTCGAACAGTATGTTGACAAATGCTGTAAAATTGGCCTTTCCGTGACCGAGGTATTTTTGCGTATTCTGTTTCGAAACCTTTTGTTGACAGAATAATATTGTGTGTTCAGCGAATGTCATCGCAGATTATCTCCATTCTCATGGCGTCTCTGGTCCTTTGTACGTCATTGGAGAGGCGGGAATCGGATCGGAACTTGACAAACGCAATATTACGCATTTCGGCATTGGGGTATCTTATTCGATTTTTGTAACTATCTTCGTGTTTATCAGCCAGATATATCACCAACTGATAACCTGTTGAGTGAAATTAGCCTAAACCCCGAGGTATTGTGCATTTGATGACCGTAAAATTGACAGACAACAGGTGTAGTCGTGGGCTTTGATATCCACTTCAATTACCGAAAGTTATTGAAAGCAACATCGTATATCGCCAGAGGTTTACCTTTTTACGCGACAAATGAAGATGCTCAACTTCCCGCGGACGAATTTGTTCATCCTGGCAAGTTGGTTTATTTGTTCATGTCGTTGTGCCTAACCACTATTGCATCACGCGAATTCCGCACCGTTCAACGACGTACAATCATCGCCATCATCATGGAGCGCATGTCTGTGGCCAGGCAAAATGCCAAGTAATATAAGCATGTTATTATTGAAGGCGTATAAAGCCAGACAAGCAAAATATGCGAATATATATATATATATATATATATATATA
>JACCGJ010016393.1:0-18846 GCA_013407085.1 Atriophallophorus winterbourni | reverse complement strand
AAGATGTTTCCCAGGAAATAATCGTCAATGTACTACTGATACTCAATCTGTTTTGTTTAGAATTTCCAGACATAAATGCCAATCAATCAACCGATCACAGCAGTAAAGTGTTTCCGAGGTCATGCCAAATAGATTACGAACATTTAGCGGGGTTAATTCTAATTTAGACAATTAAATGATTGCAAAATGTGCATCTTGTGGCAAGTTACATTCTAGTTTTACTTGTCAAGTCTCTATTGTTTAATGCTTAAAAAATTTAAAATTGCACATATTCAGTCAGTTTTTCGTAATTCAAAGACATTTTATGTAGATGATAAAAATCCGGAAGTCAATAATGTATAACGTCAAATGACATCGGTATCTCTAATAGTCTTACTATCCGCCGTTATTCATATTTGTGAATGTATATTCAGTTATCATGGTTAATAAGAAATTATACTGCGATTGCGAAATCTTTAATATCATCAAATGACTTGTAGAGTTTTGAATCCGACATCCAAAATCATCAATCTAATGTTTCAATTCACCGCGTCAACTGACATTCTGTATCTTTGGTCAGAGTTTGTTCTACTCCAGTCAGATTCGGCACTACAAAACCAGTTGTGTGTTTATTCATTGTAATGACATCTGGACCACCTATCATGGGTCTAAAGAAGCTAAAATTACTCAATATCGACTTTCCCTTTTCGTCTACGTGTTCATCATTAAAATCTGACTTCCATGCAATAAAACATCTGCAATAGAAAAGAATATGCGTAGCCTTTATGTGAGTCCACTAATAGATACGCACCTGGAAATAGATGGTCAAACGCCTAGTGTTTGTTTTGATTTTAGGGTGACAATGAACACAAGACAGATGAAGCAAAACTGTACAATTGAAGAGCCCGAGGCTTCCTTATCTCGCTTACATGTTGTTTTCTCTTAAATCGATCTGAAGTATGCTAATTGTAATAAATTGTATTTTATTGAATTGAATGAAAATACCAACCCAAGAATAGAAGTGAGAATCCACCACGCTCGGTAATTGAATTACGCGGTATATATTTTGATGTGTATAAGTTGAACAATGAGAATATGAATAACAGTATTATCGATTGACATATGAACAACCACCACATCCACCGCGGTTCACAATCGTCCTCGGATTTTTGTAATCTCGAATAGATTTGTTTCTCAGTCTTTCCGATCGTCCAACAAGTTCACTTGATTTATTATTCTCGAAAGAATCTAGAAGTGTTGTGGTATGATTGCTAACACAGCCAGTATTAGAACGTGACTGACCTGAATCCTGGTACATGATTTAATCTGTATGACGCCTGTGCAACGTTTCGTCTTCCAGATTAAGTATTTTTAACATAGTTCTTCCAATTTTGTCTAATACGATACCTATACTTGGACGGTAATCATCTTCAAGAGAATATGATATTTCGGCGATACAAGTTCCAGCAGATTAGGTCTCAAGTATTGAGATTTTGATAACATGAATGGTGTATTCCCAGTAGTATTATGTTTACTTTTATGATATTGAAGCAAGAAATTGCCAATAAAACGATCAAGTTCATTAAATTTTGTTGGGGAACAAGAGAAAATAACATGTTTTAGCTTATGTACGATGTTTTAGGCTAATCCATTCGACTGTGGATGTTTGGGTGCAGTAAACATATGCCGGCAACCAAGTGAATGTAGCCACTGAATAACACGTGAAGCAGAGAAATGGCTTCCATTATCATTTACAACAGCTATAGATAAACATTCACGGCTTAAAACCTTCAGTAACTCAAGCATTGTGAAACCAGAATTCGGTTTAATAGTAAGGAATACTTCTTGCCATTTTGAATACGAATCGATGATCAGAATAGAAAAGTATTTCTTCGGGCATGCTTCACAGTAGTCTATATGAATGCGTTGCCAGGCTTCACAAGCCAATGGCCATGAAGTCCATTTTGATGGCTGACGGAATAATTTGTATTGACAGGAATGGCACGAAGAAGAAGTTCTAGGGATATCAGTATCGATTTCAGGCCAATAGCATAATTTGCTGGCCAAAGATCTCATGTTTTCAATGCCTAAGAGTCCCCAATGCAAATCATCAAGAATTTGTTTGCGATGTAAATGAAAAATAACAATACAATCATTCATACACAGCAAACCTTCAGGTGTCAGACATAATTCATCACGACGCTGATAGTAAGCTGGATATTTTATTCTTAGATGTGACTGACCAACGTGGTTTAACTGCAGCTATAATCAGGTCAAAATATTTCTTTGTTTCAACTCTTAAATCGAAACGAGATACATACACTGGTTGAATCAACAAGCAGTTTATACTGTCAGTCTTTTCATATGTTACAGCATTGTGAGATAAGAAATCTTCATGTTGATTTTGTTTTGCACTGCGATGTTCAATGGTGTAAATATATGCTTCAAGAGCTATGCTCCATCTCTGAACCATTGCTGCAGTCGATTTTGCCAATGAAGACGTCGGATTGTAAAAACAATTTCAGTGCTTCATGAACGGTTACTATAGTGAATTCATGACCAAATGAATATTTGTGTAAGCGTATGACAGCCCAATAAACAGCAAGCGCTTACCGAAGAATCTGAGCATAACTATGTTCCGCTCTACTCAGTCGACGTGAAATACACAATAACGGATGACCAGTATGTACCAAAACTGCACCAATTCCGTGAGGAGATGCATCTGTGATTATAACAGAACGCAAACTTGGTGTAAATGGCTTAAGTACAGCACTGGATTGCAGTATATATCAAAGATCCCGGAGTGTCTTTTCATGTTCAGCAGTCCACTGAAACGTTGTAGCATTCAGTAATGTAAACAATGAATTAGCAACTGTTGTAAAATTTGGAGTGTACTTGAAATAATACTGTAATACTTCCCTTATCGATCATAGTTCAATGAAAAAATATTACGATTTCATTTCCACCAGAGGTTTAAGATGATTCTGGTCTAAACGGAGTCCATTAGAAGATACACAGTATCCAAGACAATCAATCTCATCAACGGAAATGAAGCATTTATCCGGATTTAATTTTTACGTTATAATGTTTGAAACGAGAGAGTAAAGCTAATAAACGTTGATCCTGAACATAATTATCGGTTGAACAAATAATAATGTCGTCTTGATAGACTTCGACACCTATGAGACGATTAACAATATTTCTCATCACATTTTGAAATACAGCTGGTTAAACAGATAATCCAAAACAAAGAAACCTATAACAATATAATCCAAATGGTGTGTCAATGTTCGTAGCTTCACTTGATGTTTCATCAAGTGCTATCTGTAAATAGGCATACTTAAAATCGATTTTCGAGAAAGCACATGAGCCATGCAAACGATAGCTCCAGACTCCTCAGTTGTACAACTTCGCTTCATTAATCGAGGGTTCACTCTGTAATCTCTATAAATACGAGCCGTTCGACCATCTCTTTCCAGAGGCGTCACTATTGGCGTAACCCATTTGGAGGCTTCCATGGAAACAAGAATACCACGTTCACACAAAGGAGTAATCACTTCGAACAGGTTCCCTTAACCATATGCTATCAGGTGACTTATAAAAATATAGAATCACCAGTTATTTCTAAATGAATAGGTTTTATATTCATTTTGGAATGATTTACCAGTTTTTCTCGTAATCTCCCCATCACTCTCCATTTTTAAAGAGCGACTTGACGCTTATCTCTATTTTTCTCAACAACTTTAATAGATTTTTGCTTTTCCTTCTTCTCAATATTGCACCCACTTTCCTCTTCCTTTCCAGATACATATACTCTCAAATCTCGGTACTATGCCACCTCGTTACTATGCCCTCTGCTACTCTGCCACGTTTGATCGGTCCGACAAATTCAATACAAAATAAATTTACTAGGCCACTCCATACTCTAGCTACAGCCATTTGCCACTTTTGTGACTATTTAAAAGTGCATTTTTGTGCATTTTAGGCATATAGTCAGCCTGATTCAAGGTAAAACGCGCGATGTTTCTCCCTGACGCCAGCTACAACAAGCCAATCATCTCATGCACAACGGCAAGCCTCTTTCCTAATCTTGCTTTAAGTATCGATAGATAGACCCACGAAAGCGCACGCACTAACAGACACTCACAACAGTGACATCGTTATTTTTCAAACTATTCAGCCCATAATGCCAGCTCAGAAACGCAAGCGAACCGACTTTACGCTGAAGGAGAAGTTCGAGATCATCGGATGCTGCGAAGAAGGAGGCCGAATAAGCTTCAAGTTGGCGACGGGGAGGTATTAGCAAAAATAGGCCGAAGTTAAGAGAAAACAATCGTGAAAGGGCGTCTCAGCAAGAAGGATGCAATTGAAGCTGCAATCAAGGCTGGAGTTCCATCGAAGCTCACGAAGGTGACGCAGCCTCACGACTTGAAGTTTGAGGAGGGAGTGCTGATGTGGCTGAAGCAAGCAAGAGGACTGAATCTGCCTGTCAGCGGCGATCAGATCAACGAGAAGGCGATAAAACTGGCCGAGCTGATGCACATCCCAGACTTCATGGCGAGCGACGGTTGGTTAGACAGCTTCAAGAAGCGCAATGGCGTTACGTTCAAGACAGTGCAGGGCGAAGCTGGAGCGGTGGATTCCCAATCCCTTATTGATTGGCAGCAGCAGGTTCTCCGGCCCTTACTCAGGCAGTTATCTGCAGATAAAGTCTTCAACCTGGACGAGACTGATGCAAGCGTGTGATCAGCTAGACAACGAGATGAACGACATCCGACAGAAAGAAGATCACCTTATTTCGTTGGGTCCCAGTTACATCAGTACCATTAACCATGCGAAATGAGTACAATGCTGCAGTTTTTGGAATCTCTACACACACGTATCAGCTTGGCACCGCAAGATATCGTATGGACCCCGCAGAAAAAGATCTCGGTATAGGGGTTTCGTTTAACCTTAAGCCTGGAAATCATTGCCGACGGTGTGTACACTAAAGCTTGCCGTTATCTTGAGTTTCTCAAAAGAATATTCCGGTTGTTACGCCCGAAACCATACCCAGGGGTAATTAACACGTATATCACGCTGTTAGGATATTCCATCAAGGCCTGGGCACCATGCTGAGGAAGGACATCGAACTACTCGACACAGGATTACATCGTGCTACAAAAGTGCTCCACCGTTACGAACATTTGCCCTTTCCACAGAGCGATGTTAAAACGTGAAACGTACATGATTTACCCAAGGACGGATAAGTAGTGACCTCCTGTGGACATTCAAAATCCTGCCATACTGAAAACCATCCCCTTAAACACTGCTAAATCCCAATGGCCTTACTCGAACGACGACACATTCAAAGGCTTTAAGCATTCCGCATGCTCGATTGGATATTCGTCGTAATTTTTTTTCGGTAAGAAATTGTTTCATTTGAAACTATTTGCCTGAAGAAATCACACGCTCGGAATCTGTGGAGGTTTTCGCCTCCAAACTCGATGAGTTTATGACGAACCATGCGGTATGTGACTGTCCCTATTAATTTTTGAGATATTTTATATATATTTTTATATATTCCATATACCTTGTCATCCTATGGTTATTGTTAAGCTTACTGCTTTTCTACCATAAAAGTTTCTGAGTTTCTGAGCCGACGAGTTCTGAGGCTTTGGACTGATCGATGAGCATATAACATGAGGGACTGAGAAAACCAAAGCCGTTTTACAAAACTCGTTACTATGACACTTTCGATATATGCCAATCTTGCTCGGTCCCAACGGGTGGCATAAGTATGAGATTTGAGTGTATACGGAACCACGCTGATTCAATTCCCCCGTATTGGCTGTTATGATACATATATCCCCACACTTTACGAAACTTTAGCAAACGACGCCAAACCCGCAGAACTCCGCCCGACCTCCTGTATTGACTTTTCTATGGTTATATTTTAAGCTCATAGCTTTTTGTACCATAATATACTATTTGCTATTGACTATTGACCACCTGAAAGCGATGCACATTGACGAATTGAATCTTTTGTTACATGAGTGTCATATTTTGATGCTGAACTTGGGGACATAAGGAAAAATTCAATATTGAGTAATTTCAACAATTTTAAACCGCAGATACGTGAACCAGATTTTATGAAAATGAATAAACACTCAACTGGTTTTGCAGTGCCATATCTGACTGCAATAAAGCAAGCTCTGACGACAGGTACACAATGTCAGGTAACGCCGTTAATCGAAATGTTAGATTGATGAATTTGAGCATCAAGGGCAAAACTTTTCGAGTCGTTTAATGAAATTAATGATACTACACTTCCTGTATGAAGTATAAATTCTTTCGAATGATAATGACTGAATGAACCATAATGAACTGAACTGAATATACGTTGGCGAATATGAGAAACCATGAATGTTAAGACTGATAAAATCAATACGGTGATTTGAATTTCTACATTGACGACTTCTGTATCATTATTATTCAATTCAATTCAATTCAATTTAATGGTCTAAAAAGCAAATAGCTTTACAAAAACCACAGAATAATATGCAAATTACAAATAACATAGGTAGTAAAACGGGGTTTGTTTGCCTACTGATTAGTTCAGGAATCACGTAAAAATACATAGAGCAGAAATTGTTTTCAACCGGTTTGATAGGGTAAATATGTATAATTTACTTCGATGCATTGGTTCAAAGCTTTATGATGCAGAATATATTGTTTCAATGTTTGGATTAGTCGACATGAAGTTGTCCAAGTTCGATTTGAATATATCCAAGTTGGGTGAATGTGCAACGTTACGGGGTAGGGAGTTCCAAGTAAAACATACACGTACAGAATAAAAATGCCTTCGACAGTACAGCCTCGAGTCGGGAATAAGTACTGTATAGTTATGACTCCGGCTTGTTCGTGGTGGTAGTCGTGTGAATAGTTGATTCAGAAGATGGTTGTGGGTATGCAGTATGTTGAACATAAGAATCAAGTCGCCTCTAAGATGGCAGTAGCGAGAGTCGAAGAGATTGAGGCTAGTAATCCGATCTTCGTATTGTTTATGTTTTAAACGACGTACGAGCTTGGTGGTCCGATGATATATTCTCTGCAAGAGGCTGATGTCCTTCTGTAGCCAGGGTGACCAAGCCTGAACCGCATACTCCATGTTTTAGAATTTCGAAAAAATAACTAAATATGTCCACGTTTACCACATATATAACAGTTAGCATTACAAAATTGACAAGTAAAACGAGAATATAACTTGCAACAAGATGCTAATTTCCGGAACTTCTGATTGTCAAAATTGGAATTACTTATGCTGAATTTGCTTATTCTGTCTAGTATGACCTCGGAATCACTTTACCGTGGTAGTCAGTTGCTTGACACTGGTCTAGGTTTGGAGTTTCCAAACAAAACAGATTGAGTGTCAGTATTACTTTGACGATTGGTTTCTTTTGCAACATCTTCAGAATGCTCGTGTATTCTTTTAACATTGGCTTATTCACCATCAATAACTGACGATAGAAATCAGGTTCATTGACCCCAGCGATTGAGCAATCTGTTCAGTTAAGTTAAATGATAATTTAGTTTGCAAAAAAATTGTGTGCAATCGGTTAAAGTAGTTTTTGGGTAACGTTTCACTTCTGACACAGAAGCTTCGTCAGACCAAGCGTGATAGTCAGGACAGGGAACATGATTAAGTAGGAGTCAATCCACCACCACTTATTTGACCTAACAGCTAAACAGCCTATAGTACGCCTACAGTGTGTCACTCTCGTAAGAATGACCAGGATCAGTGGTACATTTCACTCACAGTGTTTATCATAAACAATCTGATACAAGTGAACACGGTCACGGTCAGTTGACACAGCTGCCTACATACGTAAAAGTACATAACTAACGGGGCTAAGGCTATTTTTTGAAGACAAACAAAAATTCAATTAACTAGTAGGTATAAGGTGAATGAAAACTTTATACTTTCGCATCAATGCCGAGCGCCAGATTGTGGAGATTTCTGCCGCCAGTCGACCTGCCTTGGCAATTTTAACCGCCTCCGCATGTAGGCGTTCGCTATACGGTTTAATACAGCGTCTTAATATTGCCACGTTGTCTAAATCGACGCTGTGGCCCGTATCTAAAACGTGCTCCGCCAAGGCGGAACCACGAATAAGGGATTAATATTTTTTCGCATCCCAGGGCTGTCTCCAGACACGCTTTCGGTGTTCTTCGATTCTAGTGGGAATTTCCCTGGAAGTCCTTACAGTTGATTCTGTAGATGCTGTTCGTAACGCTAGATAAAGGCGTTTTATCCTTGAGGTGCATCAGAGCAGAACGGATAGTTTTTCCTTTCTTATAAGTTACGCGTATGGCCGCCTGGTTCAAGAGTTTACTACCGTTTCAGAAGTGCATTTTACATAAGGTATACAGACTGTATCTCGCCAATTTTTCTCCGATTTTTCGGATGGGTATTTTACCTTTATCAATTGGCGTTTTACAAAACTTTTTGGATAACCGTGTTCTATGAGCCTTTGGCTCGCTTCACGATGCGCCTGTTTTCGCTCCCTTTCGACGCTGCACAGGTGTTCTATCTTGTGGAAAATGGAACAAGCTATGGAATTGAAGACCAAAAACTACTCTAACCGATTGCACACAAATTCTTTTGCATTATGGATTCACGATCGGTCCCAAACATATTCCAATCGATTGATAATTTAGTTTATTTTCAAAAGCCCAAAATGAAGCTTATTTACAATTCCAGCATAAATTGATGAATAGATTGGTCTTCGTGTCATTGCATTGTATTGAAGCCAGCACGTTCAGCAATGTCAAAAATTTTGAAGTACCATGAGCTAGTAAAATTGATTTCAATTTATTAAAAGTCTTCTTATCAGGTGGAATATAAAATGATAATTTTTTAATATAGCATAAGCATCTTCTCCTGCTGAAGTAAGAAAATGAGCAGTAATAATTAAATCATGATTTTCACCCTTGTTGAGACACCAAAGTTCGAACAGTTTGAGATAATCTTCGATTTCTCTGGGTGACTTATTCGTGAAATTGTGGGACGAAGTTAAATAGACAGTGCCTGTTGATCAAAACATATATTTAACTTCGACTTGCTGACGAATCACTGTGGAGTGCATGCATTGTAAAAAATGGGAATTTGCTGACAATGCCGTAGTAAATTCTAGACCAAAATAAAATGTGATATATCTAGTTTTCTAAAGTAGATCAACACATTAAATTGTGCTTTCGTTTTTAATTATTTCGTATTTGGTTAGCTCGTTCATTCTTATATCTATATACATTTTGTTGCTTTGAGTTCCCTGAATTTTACGATGTCTTCAAACGATTTACTAGCTGGAAAACGTAATTAGCATGGCATGCCTGTAATTCGATGTTTCCAATCCTCGTAATTGGATTGCTCAGCTAGAAGCCGTTTTTCGCTGCACATGCCTCTCACGACAAGAAACTATGTTTTCATATGTACTGATTTTCTACCTCAATAATCCCGTGTGAGATAAATACAATACAATTACATTGGAAGCAGAACTAGTACAAAATTCTAAATAAGCTCTTTCGTGTTAAGACATTAGGTTGAGGGCGAGAATTTCGGAGTAGAATAGAGAAAAATAATATTAAAACATAAAAATTAAATGGAAAGCAGACGCCTTTAATCTAGTCTGACTGTCACAAAATCGTAACGTATTCCAGAAAATAACATGTGAAGTATAACCTGATCAACGTTTAAACGCCTATCTTTAACAAACACGTGACTACAATAATAATTGGAATTTTTTGCCAAAATAATGTTTGAGTCAATAAGCGTTCTACATTATAAAAATAAACAATGAAAACCAAATAAGACGTCACCATGTGAAAAGCATTCGAAATTGGGTTCAATCAAAGGTGACAAAATGTTCAGTTCAGTTCAGTTTGCACAGGACAGTATGTGGCTGACAAGCCAATCGAGCGTCCAGAATTTCTTTCAGTGGGAAGCTGCGGAGAAGCGCCCACCCCTGCCAAAGGGTCAATCCTTTTTCTCCGTGTGGAACCTCTGATGGTCGTAGGACTAGGATAATGTAGTCGGAGGAGCACCGCGCTATAATCGATGCACTGCTAAGAGGTAATTTTGTTTCTTCTCTGTTTGCAATCTCTGATGATCGCGGTGCCAGGCGCTGTAGAAGTAGGATAGTAGTAGGACAGCAACGCGCAATAATCGATGCTGGAAAAAAAGAAAAGGCAGTTTCTCCTCACCAGAACGGTGAGAGGTCAGCTGATGGAGAATCAAGAATAAGAAGATGCTCTAAAATTGCTACAGTGAATAGCGAGCAAAATGGAGGACAACCTAAGCTTGGTAATCATAGGATGTATTCAGAGAATAACTTACCCCAGTCACGGTCTAAACCCTGCTTGAAAGTTGAGACGGAACTACAGGAAATACGTTCTTCAGGGAGCTTGTTCCAGAAGTTGACCACCCTGAAGCTGAAAAAGTTTTTCCTAGAATCTAGTCGACATCGTTCCTTAGCGAGCTTGAGTGCGTGTCCGCGAGTGCCCAGCTTATGGCTTAAGGTAAAGATGTCATCTGGATTAACGCCGCTTAAGCCCTTTAAGATCTTGAAGGTTTCGATTAAATCACCTCTCAAACGACGATGCTTAAGAGAGAAAAGACCCAGAGCCCAAAGGCGATCATCATAACTTTTTCCACGCTGACCCTCAATCATGCGTGTTGCTAGTCGCTGGACGCTTTCAAGTCGAATGATATCCTTCTAGTAGTGAGGACACCACGCCTGGACACAATATTCCAAATGCGGCCTGACTAACGCCTTGTAAAGTGGTAGGAACACGTCGGGACTTCTGCTGGAAAGCACCGACTTCAACCGAAAGAGCACATTGCATGCACGTTGCGCTGAAACAGCGCATTAGTCCTCCCATTTGAAGTCAGATCTAACTAGAACACCCAAGTCCTTAACCCGCTGTGTTATAAACGTAATTTATATTAAACAATAATTTGCAATTAGATATTTTGTCAGAGCAAAACGTCATTATTGTGAAAATTTGCCAAAGTTTGTTTCACCAATGAAGTGCATCGGTTGCTTAATAGACGCCGTATGTTCTACTTGGTTGCATACTCGTGCTACAAATCCATATCAAATTGAATTAATTTTAATACCAAAACAATATACATTGAACAACATTTTATTTAGAATCATTACAGTGACATAATACTCGAAAATAATTTGTAATTTACATCGGTGGATTTTTGTGTTTTGTCATGCGGTTCGCGAACCAAGTTCGATCTAAATATTAACAGAACTCATACTAATCCTCAAAATTAATATTCCACCATTTTAGACATAGTTTTATTCAAAGGCTTATTCTGCTATCTGTGATGAAGATTGACGCTGGTGTACGATGTTATTTGGAGCTATACATTTTTAGTACTTTGGTAAACCAATATACTTTCTCACATTACTCGCATTATGCAAAACTCATTTAGAGAAAATATCTGTTTCGAATGCACACGAAGTGCAGGGAAAGCTATATAAAGGACGTCTAATTAGACGTCATGGGAACATGTGAACAAATAATGCGAGATTCTGTGGTGTCATTTTTAGAAGTCGTAGCGGATATGGTGCCGAATGATTTCTCAATAAATACGACAGTAAGGCAGTGTGTATTATTCTAATATTCACGGAGAATAATAATCCCAATTCAAAACTCCGAGGATATGTATTGATCGAAGTATTCTGGGTGGGCTGAAATTTGGGAGCTGTTAGCCGTCAGTATATCATAGAAAACGCAAGTCTGTAGTGAACTACTTTCACTTTGTATCTTCTTATTTTGTAAATAAACTTTTGGCTTTGTATGGGTTTTCGATTTTTGGCCATGTATACTTCATTCGTTTTAATGCTTGTAAAATATACTTTTTGGTGGTTAATATAATTTCCAACTTTCTTTCCTTTCGTGGTTGTGACGTTTGCGTGCGTTACTGCTTGCGGGAATTGTGACTAACGGATCTTCCAACATTTTAGCACATTCTGCACCTTGGATTTCGTCTCTTGGACTTTCCGGTGTGGATTATATCGATATCGTTGAACTTCACTGGATCTTTGTTTGGACATTTGCTCTGATGGTGTTTTATTGAGTTCATTCCATTTTTGTTGTATTGTGTGTAGTGCAGACTTATTTCTTTTTGGTCCACTACATTATTGATGAGCCCGGCAAACTTCTATTTTTTCATTCACGACAAATTCGTATTGTCCATTTTTGACATATTTTTGGAATACTCACTTAATACCCCACCATGAACGAATTTTATATAAGTGAAGTTCCTCCAATCCAACAATCACGGCATATTCCTTGCATATTACCAGCTTTCGGTGCAATTAATCCCCGTTTATGGTCGATCTAATCGAGGCCACCTTTCGTATATCTAACTTCACTGATCAAGCTATCAGGTTTTCTCACGTGGTGCGCTTACTCAAATTCAATGTAGCCGAAGAGGTCAGTGACTTAATTCATGGCATGCAGGAGGACGATCCATAGGGAAATTTGAAATCCGCACTGATAGAACGAGTTGGTATCTCAGAGCAACGAATCCTCGACACCCTATTCTCGCAGATGGAGCTTGGCGATGGAAAATCTTCTCAATTACTTCTACATATGAAAGAGCTACTTGGCGACAGAAAAATGGACGAAAGTATTCTTAAACATTTTTAGTTAAAGAACCTTCCATCTGACACACGCCTAGTTGTAGCTGGTTTGAATACCTACGAACCACTAGACGCCTAGTGCAAGCAGCCGATAAGATGATTGAAGCTAAGAAGACCTACCAAATGTCGGAAATTTCTGCTCACAGCACCACTCAATGTTCTTGTAAGGAGTTGAAACAACAAGTGGCCCAATTGACGCCCGTGATAAATTTCATTTTTATCTAAAACTAGCAACCGACACCGCTCCAGAAACTTCGACATTTAATTTTATACTGAAGTATAAGAAGAAGAAAAATGACTTTATTTGAGTACACGAAATAAAATAAATTCCCATCCATCATGCAAACCCCACGACCGACCGACAAAGTGACCCATTCGGTGAAACACCACATCGTCACTAGCTGACCACCCGTCTCTTTTAGACATAGGCGAATTCATCCTTCCAAACTCAAAATTGCAAGAGCCGAATTTGAGCACATGCTAGAGCTTGGGATCATCCGCCCTTCCCCCAGCTTCTGGTCGTTAGCACTACATGTGGTTCCGAAGAAAACCTTAGATGGCTGGAGGCTATGTGGCGACTAACGCGCTCTTAACAACCGAACGGTGCTAGATAGATACCTTGTACCACACATCCACGATTTTTATTTGAATCTTTCTGCCACAAATATCCATAATAAGCTTCATCTTGTCCGTCCTTACTATCACATCCCGTTTGCCGAAGACATACCTAAAACGGCAGTCGCAACTCTATTCGGCTTATACGAATTCAATCGAACGCCATTTTGTCTGAGAAATGCTGCACAGACTTTCCAATGTTTCATCGACGAAGTCCTGCGATGTTTGCCGTTCGCCGACACATACATTGACGACGTCTTAATGGCCATTAACTCTCTAGGGGATCACGCCAAACACATTCGTCACGTTTTAGAGCGTTTCGTAAATTTCGGGATCAAGATTCATCCTGGATTTTCTTGGTCATCGCCTCACTCGATCTGATATTACACCTCTTCCTGAAAAATGACATGTGAATTTCGAATATCATGTCCCAACAACAGTAACTCAGTTGCGACGTTTTATCGTTATGATCAACTTCCAACGTCTTTTTATGCAAAAATCATTGCACCGCTTACTGATTTGCTCAACTTCAAAGCAAAATTACTTCAGCTTTCGTCAGAGACACTAAGGGCTTCTGCTGCATCCAAAAAAGCTCTTTGTGGTGCCACCGAACTCTCTTTCATTGATCCAGACCCGAACTTTTCTTTATCATTGACCACCGATGCCTTCGATTTGGCTGTGGGAACTGTTTTAGAACAACACCATATTAACAGAGTTCGTCCATCGGCATTTTATCTCAAAAGCTTGAACCTGCACAAAACCGCTACAGCACATTTGGTCGCGAATTACTTGCAATATATTTAGCCATACGGCATTTTCGCCCCTTATTGGAAGGTCGTGACTTCATCATTTTACGGATCTCAAACCACTAACGTTTGCTCCGCACTATTAACTCGATCGTCATTTGCCGGACAAGATTCGACACTTAGATTACATTTCTTAATTTTCTACTGATATTCGTTATGTCAAAGACGAAGTGAACTTGTTTGCCGATTCTTTATCAAGACCTGACATTTCTGTTTTGTCTGCAGGTAGACGATTCGATCTCTCCCTTTTGACTAACCATCACACTGAGATTGATAAAACGGAAATCGCGAAGTGTCCATACTTGAATTTGCAGCAAATCGAGTCTCACAACGCCGATTCCTAGTTGACGTGTGATATCTCGACAGGGAAACCTAGACTACTTGTTCCTCTTTCTCTGCGTCGTGCCATTTTCAATTACTTTCAGTTGATGTCTCTTCCTGAAAGCACGCCACCGTGAAGCTAATCGCAGATAGTTCCGTTAGGCCATCCATGAATAAGGATGTACAAACATCGGTCCAGCATTGCATTCCTTGTCAAAAAAACAAATTAGCTCGACATATTATCACACCCAACGTCTCTTTTAGAAATCCGAACACTCGATTCTCTCATATAAATCTTGACATCGTCGGTCTTATGCCATCATCGAACGGATATTTATTCATCCTAACTGTGATTGTTTGCTTCACTTGATGGCCGATAGCGGTTCCCATCAACGACACATGTTCTGAGACTGTAGCACTCGCCTTTGTTGAATACTGGATTGCCAATTTTGGCGCGTCATCTTTCGTCACAAACGACCCTGACACTCAGTTTCAATCGACATTGTTCTGAGATTTGACTCGACTCCTTGGCTGTCAGCCAATCCGAACCACCACCTACCACCCTAACTCGAATGGATTGGTTGACCGCTTCCACCGGCAACTCAAAGCTTCTTTAGATTGTCAGCACGAACCTAATAGATGGACTAAAAATATACCACGTGTAATTCTTGTAATTCTTCCTACTATCAAAGAATACATGCAATGCTCAGTCGCAGAGTGAGTTTTTGGAACTACTTTTCGTCTTCCCGGCAAACTCGTTATGCCTTACCATTCATTATTTCCTGTGTCACATGACATTACTCGCTTGCGATCGTATTTGCCCAAGTTGGACTTTACGCCGCTTCGACATTGCAATATCCCCCAACAGAAATCACGTCGTCTCGATACGTGTGATTTTGTTTTCTGCAAAGTGACTCTGTTTGTCAACCACTTCAACCATTCTATAACGGATCACACAGAGTTATCGAGCGTAAACAGGAGTGCTCCGCTTGGATATGAATGGTCGAAGTGACACAGTTCCTATTGATGGCCTGAAACCAGCTATCCTTGAACTTAGGTCGCCAACTACATCAAACGTCATTACTCCTCAATCACAACCGCCGTGTAATGCTCATGTGCCTACCTTCCCCATGTTCATCACAATTCTACTTTCACTTATTACCCCAGTTCAAACTCGAACCGCTAGACTTGTGCATTTTCTCAAACGTCTAACTGACTATGTGACATCATGAACATTTATTTCTTCCAAGCTCAAATAACGCTCTGGTGGGGGAGTATTGTAGTGAACTACTTTAACTTTGCATCTTCATATTTTGTAAATACACTTCTGGCCTTGTATGTTTATTCGTTTTTTTGACATGTATTCTTCATTCGTATTGATGTTTGTAAAATATACATTTTGGCGGTTAATATAATTTCCAACTCTCAGACTTTGTCTTCTTTCGTGGTTGTGAAGTTTGCGTGCGTTACTGCTTGCGAGAATAGTGATTAACGGATCTTTCAACATTTTAGCACATTCTGCACCTTGGAATACGTCTCTTGGACTTTCCGGTGTGGATTATCTTCTATCGTTGGACTTCACAGGATCTTCGTCTGGACATTTGCTACTTTTTTTCTTTTAGTGAGTTTAGTTTTATTTTTTGTATTGCTTGAAGTGCAAACTAATTTTTTTCGGTCCACTACAAGTCCACAAAACCTGTGCGACCATGGTAGAACGAGGAAGGAGCAAGGAGAAAGCGTTTAGTCTTATTAAAATGTGCCTACTATGTAGGAATAGTATTTAACAGATGAATAATGCTAACTCAGTTGAATAGAAGAAAATCAATCCAATGTGATTGTTAACGATGAATAAATCGAAACATCAATATCGGGATATCGGTAATCGAAATGAAACCATAATGTCTAAGTTACCAAATTAACAAATTAGAATGATACTAAGCATAATAGTGTACAAATCACTACAAAGTGACAACAAGAAACGTTATTGCTACAGTTTTCATTAGAACTGGTCTTGGTCAGAACTATGTCATAAAAGAGAACTATATACCTTTATATTACATCAGTTTGCCAAGAAAGTCTATACCAAATATTAACGGCGTCCAAAACAACCTTAAAAAGTTTCGATCTCACACTGTTGTTAGGGAACACATTATTGCTGTATAGGCAACGAAATGAGGCAACATGAGTAAACCATCATATATCTTTTACTTAGTATCGAAATGAATCGAAAATGCCCAAGTTACCAAATTAACAAATCATGATGAAATAAAACATAAGACTGTACTCAACTCTACAGAACACTTCCCAGAGCATTATAAGTTTTAGAATGAGCTCTATATCAACCGACTTATTGAGAAAGTGTGTCTGGCCAGTGAACAGTTCTGGTAAAAGTTGTGTGGCATTTTTCAGGAAGAGGTGTATTACCAGATCGAGTGAGGCGATGACCAAGAAAATCCAAGACGAATGTGTTTGGCGTGATCCCCTAGAGAGTTGATGGCCATTAAGACGTCGTCAATGTATTTGTCGGCGAACGGCAAACATCGCAGGGCTTCTTTGATGAAACCTTGGGAAGTCTGTGCTGCATTTCTCAGACAAAATAGCGTTCGATTGAGTATTCCAAAAATATGTCAAAAATGGACAATACGAATTTGTCGTGAATGAAAAAATAGCGGTTTGCCGGGCTCATCAATTATGTAGTGGACCAAAAAGAAATAAGTCTGCACTACAGACAATACAACAAAAATGGAATGAACTCAATAAAACACCATCAGAGCAAATGTCCAAACAAAGATCTAGTGAAGTCCAACGATATCGAGATAATCCACACCGGAAAGTCCAAGAGACGAAATCCAAGGTGCAGAATGTGCTAAAATGTTGGAAGATCCGTTAGTCACAATTCCCGCAAGCAGTAACGCACGCAAACGTCACAACCAAGAAAGAAGACAACGTTTGAGAGTTGGAAATTATATTAACCACCAAAAAGTATATTTTACAAGCATTAAAACGAATGAAGTATACATGGCTAAAAATCGAAAAATCCATACAAAGCCAAACGTTTATGCACAAAATAAGAAGATACAAAGTGAAAGTAGTTCACTACAGACTTGCGTTTTCTAGGATATACTGACGGCTAACAGCTCCCAAATTTCAGCCCACCCAGAATACTTCGATCAATACATATCCTTGGAGTTCTGAATTGTAATTATTATTCTCCGTGGCTATAAGAGTAATACACACTGCCTTACTGTCGTCTTCATTGAGAAATCATTCGACACCATATACGCTACGACTTCTAAAAATGACACCACAGAATCTCGCAATTTTTGTTCACATGTTCCCATGACGTCTAATTAGACGTCCTTTATATAGCTTTCCCTGCACTTCGTGTGCATTCGAATCAGATATTTTCTATAAATGAGTTTTGCATAATGCGAGTAATGTGAGAAAGTATAATGGTTTACCAAAGTACTAAACATGTATAGCTCCAAATAACATCGTACACCAGCGCCAATCTTCATCACAGATAGCAGAATAAGCCTTTTAATAAAACCATGTCTAAAATGGTGGAATATTAATTTTGAGGATTAGTATGAGTTCCGTTAAAATTTAGATCGAACTTGGTTCGCGAACCGCATGACAAAACACAAAAATCCACCGATGTATATTACAAATTATTCTCGAGTATTATGTCACTGTAATGATTCTAAATCAAATTTTGTTCAATGTATATTGTTTTGGTATTAAAATTAATTCAATTTGAGATGGATTTGTAGCACGAGTATGCAACCAAGTAGAACCTACGGCGTCTATTAAGCAACCGATGCACATCATTGGTGAAACAAAGTTTGGCAAATTTTCACCATTATGACGTTTTGCTCTGACAAAATATCTAATTGCAAATTATTGTTTAATATAAATTACGTTTATAAGATTTTGTCACCTTTGATTGCCCCCAATTTCGAATGCTTTTTACATGGTGACGTCTTGTTATGTTTCCATTGTTTATTTTTATAATGTAGAACGCTAATTGACTCAAACATTATTTTGGTAAAAATTCCAATTATTATTGTAGTCACGTGTTTGTTAAAGATAGGCGTTTTAACGTTGATCAGGTTATACTTCACATGTTATTTTCTGGAATACGTCACGATTTTGTGACAGTCAGACTAGATTAAAGGCGTCTGCTTTTCAATTAATTTCAATGTTTTAATATTATTTTTCTTTATTCTACTTCGAAATTCTCGCCCTCAACCTAATGTCTTAACACGAAAGAGCTTATATAGAATTTTGTACTAGTTCTGCTTCCAATGTAATTGTATTGTATTTATCTCACACGGGATTATTGAGGTAGAAAATCAGTGCATAATAATTCCTTTGCATCATGTGTCACTTATTTTAAAAACGAATTTTACGTTGCAAATACG
>JACCGJ010016392.1:0-12563 GCA_013407085.1 Atriophallophorus winterbourni | reverse complement strand
GATATGTCCAAAGCATTCGATCGTGTCAACCACAGTCTGTTAGTACAAAGAATGGAGCAATGTGGCATCAAGGGTTCATTACTAGCCTGGTTCGAGGATTATCTCCGCGACCGTGTCATTCGAGTAAGGGTTGACGGTGCTTTATCACGACCCATTGCAGTAACGAGTGGGGTGCCGCAGGGATCAGTGCTTGAACCAATTCTTTTCCCTGATCTATGTGAACGACTTACCGAAACTTGATCGCAGCAAAATCTTGTTATTTGCGGATGACATCAAGCTGTGGACGCAAGTACGCACAACTGAAGATTGCAGACAGCTTCAGCTGGACCTTGATGCCTTACAGAACTGGTCAGTTAGAAATGAACTACCTTTCAATTTCAGCAAATGCAAGGTATTGACTGTTGGAAGATATTTTGAGTTCTCTTACACCCTTGGTTCCCATATTCTTGAAATCACTGACAAGGAGAAGGACTTGGGTGTGTGGGTGAGCAGCACGTTGAAACCGTCGCATAACGCCACAGCTGTCTATGAAAAGACGTCGCGAGTACTGCTACAGCTAAAACGCGTGTCCGGGAGTTTCACTAAGCAAACCGTTCATCGAATAATTAATACGTACTTGAGGCCAACCATGGAGTATGCGGTTCAGGCTTGGTCACCCTGGCTACAGAAGGACATGAGCCTCTTGCAGAGAATATATCATCGGACTACCAAGCTCGTACGCGGTTTGAAGCACAAACAATACGAAGATCGTATTGCAAGTCTCAATCCATTCGACTTTCGCTACCGCCGTCTTAGAGGTGATTTGATACTTATGTTCAATATACTGCATACCCCAAACCATCCCCTAAATCAACTATTCACGCGACTACCACGCAGAACCAGCCGGAGTCACGACTATACAGTACATATTCCTGACTCGAGACTAAACTGTCGAAGGTACTTTTATTCTGTACGTGTATGCTTTACCTGGAACTGCCTACCTTGTAATGTTGCACATTAACCCAACTTGGATATATTCAAATCGAATTTGGACAATTTCATGTTGACCAATCCAAACATTGAAACAATGTATTCTGCATCATAAAGCTTTGAACCAATGCATCCAAGTAAACTATACATATTTACCCTATCAAACCGGTTGAAAACAATTTCTGCTCTATGTATTTTAACGTGATTCCTGAACTAATCAGTAGGCAAACAAACCCCGTTTTACTACCTATGTTATTTGTAATTCGCATATTATTCTGTGGTTTTTGTAAAGCTATGTGCTTTTGAACCATTAAATTGAATTGAATTGAATTGAATTAACCGTTCTCTTTCCTAACAAATAAATGACGACAGACAACAGCCAGTAACGTTTATTAATACTAAATTTTTAGTTAACAACGCACAATCTTTTAGAGCCAGTAGAATCAATAGCCTTACAGATGATTTCACATACCACACCTCCAAACTCTTCGTGCTAACTTACGTCTATAATATTTTATTACATGATTGATTATTTGTAATATTTCTTTGGAAATCCCCCCAACATAACAATGTACAACATGAATGTATTGTGGTGCTCACATCCCCATCCCTTACACACCACAATACTTTGGTCTTTTATATGCGCCCCGAGCGCTTGGCCAGGAATCACTTTGTGATCCTGTAATTGAACATCGTGGTTCGTTGTATGAACCCTATAAAACAGATGCGTACAAGTTTAACTTTGCATAATGTACAACATTACTTCACAGTTAAAATTTCGAACATGTTTGAACAGAACCTTTCGAGCATTTCTATTATCTGAAACACATCACAGTGTACATTATGACCGAGATTTGCTCTCGGCAAATGCCAAGAAGTGCATACAAAAAAGATTAAAACGATCAGAAAGTTTGGTAAAATTGTTATTTAGGCACTGAGCATATGTGCAAAGGTATGAGAACTCAACGTAGAATCGGATCTGATTAGTGGCAAACTCTCAGAAACCTAGCATCCACACGATTAATCTAGTCGAGACCGTAAAATAAGGAACTCAAAACTCATAATGGTTTATGGTAGAAAAAGCAGAAAGCATAACAATAACCATAGGAGTAAAAATATAAAATCTCTTAAAAATCAATATGGGCAGCCAAATACCGCATCGTTCGTCACATAATCGAGTTTAGAAGTGAAAACCGCAACAGACTCCGAGCGTGTGATTTATTCAGGCAAAACGTTCCAAGTGATACAAATTCTTACTGAAAAAACGACAAATATCCAATCGATCCTTTGAATGTTTTCGTATTCGAATAAGGCTATTGGGTTTTAGCAAGTGCTCAAAGGGATGGTTTTCTGTATGCAAGATTTTGAATGCCAACAGGAGGTTACTTCAAATACCTCGTTTGGAAAAAGCGTGTTGATCTAGTTTGAACATTCGCTCTTTGAAAGGTATATTTATGTAACGATAGATCAAATTTTTCGAACGATGATAAATCCTGTCATGTAGATCGATATCTTTCCTCAGCCATTGTATCCGTGCTCAAATGGAATATTCCATAACAGGACGTACATACATATTTATTAGCCGAGGTAAGATTGCTGAAGTGAAAATCATGAATATTCTTATCAGAAGATTAAAGATACGGCAGTGTTTATTGTAAACTCTTCGGCAATCATGTCCAGGTTTAACGTTAAACGACACCCAGATACCGATGCGGTGGTCCTCACAAGATCTTGCATGCCAAGCCGATACGTATGGTGCAGAGATTTATCAAGCCCCATCGTTTTACATTTGACATGGTTAAATGATAGCTCATTTGTCTGGGAGCAAACGAAATAAGTTGCACAGATCCCTTTGTATTGCCATACAGTCATTAACAGACCTGACACGTTTCCACATTTTAATATGATCAGCAAAACGTATCAAGTTAAAAACAATATCCTTTACTGTATCGGAAAAATACATGAAGGTATACGAACTAATGTATCATCCGTAAACATGTGGAGTTCTTTGAAGCATCACTCGACATCGCTGCGCTAGTAAAAGGAAAAACACCAGCCCCTTACATTGCCATGGATTGAAAGATGAAGCGAGTGAATATGACCATCGGCCAATGCTTAGGATTATTGCTTTTAACTCATGATTATCGATGCTAATATTGCGGGTAAATGCAACGACGTATTTAACTGCAGAAAGACCAACAGTAAGATGAACGAAACGTGAAACGGCAAATGAAAAAAGTTATAGTGTTTCATTCTAAATATTCATAAACAACAGGATCTTTTGATAACATAAGCTTGTTTATGTCATATTGTTTTTTTATTTGTCCGTTTCAAACAATAATCGTGAATTGAAATTTGTGATATATTTTCAATTTTTAGTTATTGACATAACACAAGTAGTAATACATAAAACAATTATAAAATGATGATGCGTTGCTGTTGCTGCGAGCAGTTTATTGTCGTGGTAAAAGTGAGTTTTCGAGACATCGGAAAGCAAACAATTTCCTTTTTACTACCTATGTTGTTTGTAATTCCCATATTATTCTGTTTTTATTAAAGCTATTTGCTTTCTAGACCATTGAATTGAATTGAATTGAATTGAATTGAATTGATGCAGATCAAGATAATCTTCACGTTAAACTCGAAGCATGTCGTTATGTACTCAAGACTCGAAACAGCCTTCAGAAGTCCATATAGATGGTAAATGTAAGCTAGCGATGAAGCCCACAGATAATTAATGAGCGCTTCATAAATGAGCAAATGAAGGAATGAATTTCAACCACGAATATCTCTATAGCTGGACAACAAATGATGTTCTCTGAAATCTGGTGTGATTAAATTAACCTCGTGAGACTATTTGATTTTCGCACCAAGTTATATTTAACGTTTGCTGAAGCTAGGCTATGGATTTGACTTCAACAACACCCGTACTACATTCACAAGCTTAAGATGATTTTTGGGCCCTAATATCTGTTTCTCGTGTTGCATTGCTCACAAAATGTAATGAAGTAGCTCCAGAGGATTAGAGGGTACCTCAAGCTTTAAGCAAGAATTATGGCTTAGCTTCACTTGTGGACACTGTGGACTCTGGAAATGTAGACGTACTGCAGCGTAGTATCAAGCCTCATACTGAATGTTTGAAAACATGGACGGAGCTCAACTGTCCATTATATTACAATCGGTGGTGTGATGGACACATTTTGATAAAAGCTAAATGAGATTATAATTTAATTGGTAAATTTGAAAAATGCCTTATGCAAAATATCTATCATCGAAACGAAAGTAAAATCATCATGCCATAGAATCGTTAACAATAAGATCGTTATTCCAAAAGGGAGACCCAGAACCCCAGAATGAAAAATATCGGCAACTAATCACCTTAATAGATAATCCAAAAAGGAAAGATTGACATTTCGGTGATCATATGTTAAATATCACTTTCGATGATGAAACATGACAATTTTTATTGTTTCGAATTATTGGTCATTGATATTTTCAACTGAAGAACAAGTTCAAATCACACGGCGAAATCAAACTCGAACGAAAGGTGTGTAAATGCTCTCACTCACGTATTCCTGTGTAATGACCATATTCATTAGTTCGGGCAAGCCTCCAATACCATATAAACATACTTTCTGTCTTTGAATGTTTCGTATAAACTCTAGCATATTTCTAACTCTGATGAAGTTTATACGATACGTTCAAAGACAACAAGTATGTTGATACGGTCTTGGATGTATGCACAATTGGATCTATATGGTCATTTTATTGGAATACACGAGTCTTTGCATTGACAATTATTTCGTTCGTTTGATTTTGAAGTGCGATTTGAACTTGTTTTTCAACTTCAGTGGACCATTCGATGAGACCAAGACACGATTTACGATCGCATCGGTGGTTGAAGCCCTCTGTTACTTCCACACCCGAGGTGTCATCTGTAGCGATAGAAAGCCGGAGAATTTATTAGTCACAAACATCATTCGGATACGTCAAATGGGTGAATGTTTCAATTATGAGTGCACCAAAATTATGTTTTATATGCAGATTGGAAAATATGTATCGATAAATTTATGAAATCGAAGTGGCCAGAAAATCCCTCAAGTTATAACCAAATAAAAATGACGCATCATAGGATTGATAGATAGTTAATCTAACCGAAAAAACATAACAGAATTAAGCGCACAAACCACATCACACGATAAGTTGCGCAGATCTATTATCACTTTGGAATTGTTTACTTTCATTTTACAGAAGAAGATTTGACGATGTCAAGGATGTGTAGAAAATGACGCATACATTTTGTGTGATGTAATTTCGTTTTGACCAAACATATCTGACCAGGTGAATCCCCGAAGACTAACTACACTCGTGTACATGGCACTTGAGAGGTATGATCAGTAACCGTACGATCGTTAGATGGACATCTGGTCACTTGGCGCAGTGAGGATGGATCTGTTCTCTAAACAAAGGGTGAAATTTCAATGATTTGGATTCCCCTAATTCTTCAGTAGACTGTAAAAGTTCCTCTGACTGACACTTCACAAAACCGGCCACATTGAACGATACCTGTGAAATGTACACCAAACTTCAAAAGTCAGGGATCTGTTTGACGCAGCGAGATTCATAAAATAAATTAAGTCTATGGCGCAAGCGCAGTGCGTAATGGATCCCCGTAGTCGACAGAGCCACGGTGAGGTCAGAATCGCTAATACCAAATGACAACCTTGAGTTTTGCAGATATGTTTCATTCTGGGTTGGACGTATTTATTCTGAATTTTCGATGCTATGATCATGCGATCTAAGTTTAATCATAACAGTGTGGATAGGATCCATCAATTTTTTCTGATATACATTTTATTTTTTTATTTTTTATGCACCAAAGACATACGTTTATTAGTTCAAATATATGCACGCTGTTATTGTTTGACAGCAATATTAATGTATTTCCTTTAGAGGTATTTGCATCTTCAAACATTGTAATCCTGATAAAGCCGAAGGTGTGTTATGGGATACAGTCTTTTTGTTATGGATGTGCCTGATTTGCAGTGAGAAACTGGGCATTACATTTTATTCGACCGCATTCGCTTTCGATTATTGAAATTACCTTTTATACACCCGTCTAGTGCAATATCTTTCACTTAACTTTAAGATATGAATGATCAATAATTCGAAACAATAAAAATTGTCATGTTTCATCACTGAAAGTTGTATTTAACTTGGTTAATATGATCACCGAAATGTCAATCTTTCCTTTTTGGATTATCTATTAAGGTGATTAGTTGCCGATATTTTTCATTCTGGGGTTCTGGGTCTCCTTTTTGGAATAACGATCGTATTGTTAACGATTCTATGGCATGATGATTTTACTTTCGTTTCGATGTTAGATATTTTACATAAAGCATTTTTCAAATTTACCAACCAAATTATAATCTCATTTAGCTTTTATCAAAATTTGTCCATCACACCACCGATTGTAATATAATGGACAGTTGAGCTCCGTCCATGTTTTTTCAAACATTCAGTATGAGGCTTAATGCTACGCCTGAGTACGTCTACATTTCCAGAGTCCACAGTGTGAACAGTGTCCCACAAGTGAAGCTAAGACTCAATTCTTGCCTAATGCTTGAGGTACTTTCTAATCCTCTGGAGCTACTTCATTACATTTTTAAGCACTGCAACAAGAGCGACAGACATTTGGCGCCCACAAAGCATCCAGGCATGAAAATGTAGCAGGGGAGTTGTTATACTCAATTCCCTGACCCAGCGATAGAGATTTTCGTTGTTTTGTTCTCATCTGCAAAGTACCATGTTTCAAATTCACTACTTCATTTGCTCATTTATGAAGCGCTCATTATTCATCGGCGCTCTTTTTCGCTAGCCTATATTTACCATCTATATGGACTTTTGATGGTTGTTTCGATTCTTCAGCACATAACGACATGCTGAAATGCTGCTGTTGATAGTTAGTTGAGTTATCAGGGAGTTCATGATATCTCTAAAACTCAATTTTACCACCACAATAATCTGCTTAAATCAACGGCAACACATCATCATTTTGCTATTTTCTAATATATTACTACTTGTATTATGTCAATAATTAAACACTGAAAATATATCATAAATTTCAATTCACGCTTTTTGTTTGAAACCTACAAATTAACAACCAAAAGTTTATATAATCCGAAGAGCTTGTTGTTAAAGTATATTTAGGTTGAAACGCTTCAAGTTTTTCATGTCACGTTTTATGTTTCGTGCATCTTACTCATATTCTTTCTGCAGTCAAATACGCTGAAAATGTTTTTGCATTCCGCGGCAATATTCACGTCGATCATCATGAGTTCAAAGCAATAACCCTATGGCCGATAGTCATTTTTACTCGTTTCATCTTTAAATGCAATGCTTGAGTTTTTTCTTTTTAGTAGCTCAGCGATGTCGAGTGCTGCTTCAAAGAATTCCTCGTGTTTAATTTACTGACTCAGTGTTGGAAGGGTACAGTAGTTCATATACCTTGATGTATTTAAACGATATAGTAGGGGATATTAGATGTAACTTGATACTCTTTGCCGTTGATATTAAAATATGGAAACATGTCAGGTCTGTTAACGACTGTATGGCGTTACAGCGGTATATGTGTACCTTATTTCCTTCCTCCCAACTACAATGCTGCGGCTTGGAAAATCTCAGTATCAGCTTGGCACGCAAGATCTCGTCCGGATAATCACAGAAAAAGAGCTCGGTATCTGAATGCCGTTTAACCCTAAACCTGAACATCATTGCCGAAGAGTGTACAATAAAGACTGCAGTATATTGTGTCTTCTGATAAGAATATTCATGATTTTCACTCCAGCAATCTTACATCGGTTAATTAATACGTATGTACGTCCTGTTATGAAATATTTCATTTGAGCCCGGGTACCATGGCCGAGGAAAGATATCGAACTACTTGACAGGATTTTTTCATCGCGCGACAGTGTTGATCTCCAGTTACATGAATATGCCTTTCAAAGAGCGAATGTTAAAACAAGATCAACACGCTTTTACCCAACGACGGATAGTGAGAAACCTCCTGTTGGGATTCAAAATCTTGCATACTGAAAACCATCCCTTTGAGCACTTTCTAAAACCCAATGGCTTTATTCGAAAACAAAAACATTCAAAAACTCGATTGGATATTTGTCGTTTTTTCGGTAATATTTTGTTTCATTTGGAACATTTTGCCTGAATAAATCACAGGCTCGGAATCTGTTGCGGTTTTCGCTTCTAAATTTGATGAGTACATGACGAACAATGCATTATGAGGCTGTCCCAATTGATCTTTGAGAGATTTTATATTTTTACTCCTATGGTTATTGTTAAGCTTTCTGCTTTTCATACCATAAACCATTATGTGTTCTGAGTTCCTTATTTTACGGTCTCAACTAGATTAATCGTGTGGATTCTAGGTTTCTGAGAGTTTGCCACTAATCAGACTCGATTCTACGTTGAGTGTCTCATTCCTTTTCACAGATGCTCACTGCCTAAATAACAATTTTAACAAACGTTTTGATCTGTTCAAACGTGTTTTGTTGCACGCAAAAGCTCATTTGCATGTATTTCACTCTCACACCCCACGACCGTTCACGTGATGTTTGCACTCACCAGGTAGGGACAGTAGGATCAGGATCCGCTTGCGCTTGAAACAGTGGAAGAATCGTGAACAAGTTGTGCTTGTATGCCACTGTTGGATAAGGCTGGTACGACCAAGCTGTTCAATCACATGACCACATACTTAGGGTTTAAATCCATGACCCTGAACGAAAAAGCTCATTTGCATGCATTTTCATCACACACACACCCCACAACCGGTTTCGTATTGTTTGAACTCAGTCACAATGTACACTGTGATGTGTTTAAGATAAGCGAAATGATTGAAATGTTGTTATCGAACATGTTTGAAATGTTACTCTGGACTAATGTGGTGCATTATTATGTTGGGCGCGAAATTTCCAAAGAAATATTACAAATAATCAATAATGTAATCAAAGGGTATGGACCATGGTTAGCACGAAGAGTTTGGGCGTGTGGCATGTGAAATCACCGGTGAGGATATTGATCCTCCTGGCGCTAAAATAGTGTGTGCTTTTTAGCTAAAACTTTAAAATTAATAAACGTTACTGGCTGTTGTCTACCGTCATTTAAGAAAGAAATTTTGTTCCATTTCCATGCCTAAGGTAAATTACATGGCAACGCAGTGGATGCTGGTTCGTGAAAAAATGAGGAACTTATAATGATCTATTTTCCCTTGTACCTTAGCATTTTGTACATACACTTTTTGGCCTTGTATGATTATTCATTTTTTGGCCATGTGTACTTCATTCGAATCAATGCTTGTACAATACAACTTTTTTGGCGGTTAATACAATTTGGAACACAGACTTTGTCTTCTTCCGCGATTGCGGAGTTTGCGTGGATCGCCGCGTGCCGGAAATGTGATTAACGGATCCTCCAACATTTTAGCGCTTTCTGCACCTTGGATTCCATCATCTCTTGGACTTTTCCTGTGTGGATTATTTTGCTATCGTTGGACTTCTCTGGATCTTTATTTGGACATTTGCTTCTTTGGTCTTTTAGTGAGTTCTTTCCATTTTTGCCATTTTGTGTGTAGTGCTAGACTTATATTTCTGGTCCACTACAAACTCATATATAGGTATCAGAGTGAGCTTTTTATTTCAACAATGAATATGTCGCTGTCTAGTATGCGTGAATGTTTCGCCAAAATTTACGTTTTTCGCGAGTTTCGACAATCTTCGAAAGCACGTTCCCAAATCTATTACAAACGGCACCGACGATGAGGATAATAAATGGAGTTACGTATCAATTAACTACCATTTACTTTTGATCACTATAACTAAGAGGTTTTTGGATTCATTTGCTTACCAAACGCTGCAATATACGTTAGACCGTAGTAGAATACCATTCCGAAACGCTAAAATCTCACCGGAAGCACAGGACCGGTTTCGAGGTTTTTGCCTCTCATCAGCTATGCGTATCCGCTGGACTCTTCGTCCTCGCTTTTCGAACTAGTATTTGTTGTAGACGGATGGCGTAAGGTGAACTGAAGTTCTCGTCTACTTGCTACTTAATAAGTAGCTGAAGGGACTAAACTAAGCCCCAACTGATCCAACGCCGTATTGCCGCGAGGGTTGTTACAACCCCAGGATAGATCAGAGTAGAATACCATTCCGAAACGCTAAAATCTCACCGGAAGCACAGGACCGGTTTCGAGGTTTTTTGCCTCTCATCAGCTATGCGTATCCGCTGGACTCTTCGCGTTTCGAACTGGTATTTGTGTAGACGAATTGCGCAATGTGAACTGAAGTTCGCGTCTACTCGCTACTTTATAAGTAGCTGAAGGGACTAAACTAAGTCCCAACTGATCCAACGGCGTTTTGCCGCGAGGGTTCGCAGCGGATCGCATAGCTGATGAGAGCAAAACCTCGAAACCGGTCCGTGCTTCGGTGAGATTAGCGTTTCGGAATGGTATTCTACTCTGATCTATATCCTGGGGTTGTAATAACCCTCGCGTCAATACGCCGGTTGGTCAGTGGGTCTTATTTAAGTCCTTCAGCTACTTATAAAGTAGCGAGTAGACGATAACTTCAGTTCTTATTACGCCATCCGTCTACACAAATACTAGTTCGAAACGCGAATGTCCAGCGGATACGCATAGCTGATGAGAGGCAAGAACCTCGAAACCGGTCCTGTGCTTCCGGTGATATTTTAGCGTTTCGGAATAGTATTCTACTCTGATCTATCCTGGGGTTGTAATAACCCTCGCGGCAATACGCCGTTGGATCAGTTGGGGCTTAGTTTAGTCCCTTCAGCTACTTATAAAGTAGCAAGTAGACGAGAACTTCAGTTCAAATTACGCCACCGGTCTACACAAATACTAGTTCGAAACGCGAAGAGTCCAGCGGATACGCATAGCTGATGAGAGGCAAAAACCTCGAAACCGGTCCTGTGCTTCCGGTGAGATTTTAGCGTTTCGGAATGGTATTCTACTCTGATCTATCCTGGGGTTGTATTAACCCTTGCGGCAATACGCCGTTGGATCAGTTGGGGCTTAGTTTAGTCCCTTTAGCTACTTATAAAAGTAGCGAGTAGACGAGAACTTCAGTTCACATTACGTTAGACCGTGATATATCTCCTGCACAAAATTTCCACAACGCCTTGGTAACAGGTCATTTGAAAAAGAAGAAGATGAAGAAGAAGAATTTGGCTTTATCCATATAAACGAATTTTCAGCAGTTACAAAAATTTCACCAAATAATTTAAATAAATTGACCGACTGGTCCCGATATCAATTTGTCGACTGAACGATGTTTCTTTTCCGTCTTGATTAATAATTTCCACATGTGATCCAGTAAATTAACAAATGGTGTAACCAAAAGTTTTGAGACAAAAGTGTCACGACAATTCCCGGTACCCCAGTAATTCGTCCAAAATTGCGCGTCGACAATTGGCCCGACTATACTTGACGTGACGTGCGGTTGGATTAATTTTGACCTCCGATATTTTTGAATATAACTTTCTTGGTTTTCATCCGATCGGTTTGATTTTTGGATATCTATCTGAAAGCTTGCTACGTCGGATCTATTCATACAAGAATCATCCATCTGTGACGTGTCGTTCTTTGTATACGTCAACCGTGGATTTTTCTACAGTTTGTTCGTTTATTGGAATCGCTTTTGTGTTTCTGCTGTTTGTTCTAGCCTCGGACGCTTCCAGCTACGGAATCGGTGCAGTTATCTCACATGTTTTCAAGGATGGAACCGAAAAAGCCGTTGCTCACGCAGCACGATCACTCACCTCAGCTGAACGGAATTACAGCCAAATCGAGAAAGAAGCGCTTGCCATCATCTTCGCTATCAAGAAATTTCATAAGATGCTATACGGCCGGAAATTCACGCTGCTGACGGACCATAAACCGTTGCTTACTATTTTTGCATCAAAAAAGGGCATTCCTGTCTACACAGCAAACAGACTACAGCGTTGGTCAACCATCCTGCTGGGCTATAATTTCGACATAAAGTACATCTCCACCGGGAAAATCGGACAAGCGGATGCACTCTCAAGACTGATAACAGAAAACACAATAGAAGAAGACATGGTAGCCCAAACAACTCCGGATGCTGACATCAGTTGTTTACTTTCCACCACTATGATGAAACTGCCGGTAACAGTTGACCAAATTCGAGATGCAACATTAGAAGACCCCGTACTCCAAAAGGTATTTGAATACCACAAATCCAAATGGCCAATATCTGTACAAGACCCAGAACTACAACAATTCCGACATCGTCAGAATTCCCTTTGGACGGGTGTCTCATGTTTTCGGATAGAGTGGTAATTCCAAAGAAACTCCGTTCGACAGTACTCAAACAATTCCACACAAGTCATCCCGGAATAAATCGTATGAAGGCGCTAGTGCGCAGCTTCGTGTACTGGCCCCTTATGGATTCACACATTGAGAACCTGGTTAGCTCGTGTTCTAAATGTCAATCGGCATTAAAATCACCGACAAAGTGTGAACCATTGGTGTTTGTCATTGTCGC
>JACCGJ010016391.1:0-12876 GCA_013407085.1 Atriophallophorus winterbourni | reverse complement strand
AAACACTATCGAATTAGAAATCCAAAATTGCATGCAGCTCTATAACACACACAGACCTCATGACCGGTTTCGTGTTGTTTGCACTCAGGATCCAAATACCTTCAACCATTCGAAGAATGGTAAACAAATCTTGCATGTGTAAGCCACCGTTGGATAAGGTTGACTCGACCAACCTGTGCCCAGATACACGCGAATTGAGTTTGTTTTCAATGTCTCCTGATCGTACTGTCCCTACCTGATGAATGCAAGCAGCACGAAACCGGTCGAAGGGTGTGTTTTGTGAAGGAATGCACGCAGAATGGCTTTTTGTCCAGCTCAATCGTTCATCGATTCCCATTGTGGAGTGTGTTGTGAGTGATTGAGAAACTGCTGCGGCAGCTCTATCCACAATGGTTTCCCCGTTTCATCAACCTATAATACTAATGAATCGGACTTTGGAAGATTTGCATCTATAGACGTTTTGATGTGGAATCCTATCTTATGCCCCCAGTAGACGCATTGAGGTTTCACCTGGGTGGATGCACTCTTATACACTGCATCCTTTTGCGAAAGATTCATTCTGTCAACATCGAGGGAGTCCAGTGAAAAACATGTTGTTTTTCAGAGCTAGCCATTCCGTCTGTTGACTTGATCTTCAATAAAATAATGTTCATCGACCGCAATTTGTTCAATATACGTGGCACATTCATACATGGGTGAGTAATAGAAGTCTTGATTAGTTGATTAAACATATTTCCAGTGCTTAATCGTTGTGACCCGCGCAACGATATTGATATTCAGCTTTGGTCACATAAACCATAGCCAAACATACTCGCTATTGGAACTCCACATCGCAATAGCGACAACTCTCGTTTCCTGGGACTTTCTAATTCCATACTAAGGTGAGACTTCGAATATTGAATTGCAATTCGCCTCAATACCATACGGAAACAAGGAGCACTATATTCACTTGGACAGTGCTTAATTAAACAATAACCCTTGCAGTCGTTTGTTTCATCTTCCTGTCACCACGCTGCGTGGTCACCAATCTATACTTTCACCAACAGCAATAGCAAGGTTACTGCCGCAATATGCTTTTTCCGTTGCAATGTGGCAATTGTGGGCAGTTTACGTACCACGGTACCGAGTGTACATTTTTTTGGCACATTTGTACATTTTTGTGGGTCTTGTAAAGCATAGCTTTTTACCTGCATATCATCTACGAATAAATCTATGAATAAACCTGAACTCGCTACGTATGATAAGACCCCTGTGTCAATAGTGAAACGTAACCAAAAGCTTCTAAAACCGAGTATATGAAAATTTCATTTCCGGTCGGTTTTATACCCTATTCCCTTTTTTGGCTAATTTTACGATACCATTGAAATCCATTTCGTTATAACGTGTGACGACTTAGCGCGGGGGCATCAACTGAAATTGCAGCCTGGTCACAACAAAGGCGTGAAATTCATCTTCTAGTGCATTGCAGACACGAAGGACGCAAGCATACTCATTTAGCTGTCAGAAGTGGAACTTGCACAAGGAATCTATCGATTATCTCGCCTTTTTACGCTTTTGAATACAACCTTTTCAATCTGTCCTTAACAGCATCTCTGGCTTACGACAAGGATTGTATTCAAGCTTAATACAAGCTGTTCACACTCTGCCAGCTAGCAGCTGGCAAATAAACTGCACGGATTCTCTCGACATGGTTGTCATTGTGCGTGCGTGTTTCATGCATCCCTCATCTCAAGACAGATGTACGAATATTTTTAATTAAAAATCCACCATAATCGTATTCGTGGGAGGAGGAGGCCGATTTTGACTCACCGACAAGTCACATGGGAGTTTGCGTTCTGCTCGGCGAACAACCTGTCATCCATGTCAAACAGTGTGCTCTGCTCATTTGGCACGGAAATTGGTTACGCCCACGCAACGATCATTTGAAAATGAGTCCGTGTTGAACGGCTGAGTGGTTGCTCAAATTTTGTCGCGCGGAAAAATAATTTATCGAAACTAGGATTTCAAGCTGATCGATGTGTCGGTTGATTTGGGATAACTTACATGGTATAGAATAGAACAAAAGCTAGTTGAAATGCTTTAGGGTCAATAAGACCAATTGATCTTCACAAGAATCCTTTGTGGTCGTACGTAATTTTCGAACGCAGTTTAGATAATCAGCTGTTTGACTAATTATGCTTTGTGCGCAGAACAGAACAGTCAGGGAGTGCGTACGTTTGTGCGTGCATGTATATGTGCGTGTATGTGTGCGAGTGAGCTGTTGTGGTTAGTTTAAACGAGAGAATTCTTTACGGCAGCTGATAACGGCTTTACGAAAGATTGGGCGATGAAAACATCAAACAAGTGATATTGTTTAGCCCGATCGAGTTGGTATAAAATTGATGGTATTCAAATTTAATCAAATTACTTGTTTAAAAGTGGGACTGAATGTTGCGTTTTGTCGGGCAAAACTTACCAAACCGGTTTGTTTGCCTTTCTTGATTATACTTTGGCACAAGAATTTTTGTGATGGGTAATTTGAACTCTAAACAGTCAGATTCATTTTTATAATCGCGCAATCGATAATTTGCTTCGTTCGACAAAATGGATCGATTTCGGACCAAAGCTGTCAAGACTGGTGGTGTTTTCAAACTTGATCCGATCGATACGTGTCGAGGGGATGTGGGGTTGTGATTCAAACATTGACAATGTTGTAGTGTTGCTGCAAGAAAGATGACAAGGAAATTTCTACCGATGAATCAGTACATAAGTTAATCCAAGAAAACCCTGTTGGAGACATTTGTGTAAATAAAGTGAAATGTTATTAGAATTGTGCAGTGGACTACAATTTTTGATATAACAAATAAAACTGAACAAAGGCTTGTAACCAACAGTCAGTACAGATATTTTTCACGGCAATTGTGTCACTACAAGATTTGCACATGTTGAAAACTTCGCCGTTGCAAGATCGGACAAGGGGCGGTATAGATACTCGGATAATCAAAGGTTTCCTTCGATCGGATAACTAGGTCTTAGGAATCGATAAACAGCTTTTTAACGTTTGTTTAAACGTTTAACGCTTAATTGCGAGCAGTCAAATGGTGGACGGTAGCCCAGGTCGTTACAACAATGGGGATGGCCGATGGTTCGAATCTTATCCCCGAAGCGGAGGATATGCACTGCCGATGAGCTCAAATAACAGCGAAACTCGAGTCCGGTGCTTCCATTATGGACCGTCGTGCTTAACTTTGCGAATAGTTCGATGGGCTTGGCACGGATGAGTAGTCACAAATATAAGCTATTTAAGGTGTGTAAGTTATACGAGAGATATAGCAAACAGTTCACAACACCACTACATTACGGTATGATTGATAATGTGAAAAATAGTATAGTATATAGCGTGCATACTAAACATAAAGTTCAACAATGATATTCGTTTACATAGTTAGGTCCAATTTCGCTTGAAATATCACTATGCACAGTGAGTCCACAAACATTTTGAGGTAAGGAATTCCAGAAAAATAGCACGTTAACAATCAGTTCGTGAACTTGGGATACAAAGGGATAAGGTATGTCCGCGTGTCACTTTCTCATCACACACATCAAACAAGTGTTTTAGTGGATGTCCTTCAGTAGACACGATTCTATAGGTCAGGATAATATCGCGTCGTATCCTCCTTTGGGTAAAGTCGCATAGACCCGAACGTCACATTATTTCTGTGTACGGAACATTGCGAACACCCACCGCTAACCTTCTCCATCAGTGATAATTATTTAATCGTAGAGGGCAACATCTTTCTGCAGCAAAAGATCTCAGACCTCTAACGCATACGTCATGTTTGGACAACGGTAGACGTTCGTTATTCTTGGTAACCTAACTAGCGAGAATCTTTCAAATCTTTTTAGAAAGATACCAAACATTCTGCTTCGCAATCTAGACACATTTCGGCCGTGATATGTGCTATTTAGATCTTCAGTAGCCATATGACAAGGTCTTTTTCCGCAGAGATTCATGACAATCTTTCAGATTCCAATCGATATGTACAAGGAATATTCTTACCAAGGTGGAGCATCTCCCGGGCACATTGGAGAGATCACGTTTGGATTTATAATTATAATATTTTTGATACAGCATCCACGTCTTACCAGTATTATCGATCCCCCAGAACATATGGCAACAAATTTAATGATTTCAGAAGGTTGAAAGCGTTTCGCTCATTGGGCCATCACATAATATAAGATACGATTGACGAGGTTTTTTTTGATAAGCTGAAAGTTTGCTTTAGTGGCAGGGGGTCTTCTCGAAATGATCTCCTGATTGGTGGTGTTTAATTGTTTGGGCAAAATTGAGAAGCCAAACCCGTTTACCTAGTAAAAAACCCGATAGACTAGTAAAAATATGCAGCGCGAGTTTTAAAGCTTGAGCATCACTATTTTAGTGTAATGGTTGTTTTTTGTATCTCACATACCCAACACTTAAAATCCATTGCTGTTTTCGTGGTGATTATTCTACTAGTGAGAAGATAGCAAAAACTTTTACTAAGGCTTAAAACAGATGTAATACGAAAGATTTATTACCAGTGCTATCAAAATAACGGAGTCCGTCATAGCTGATGCCTTTGCGGAATCACTTTGAGATTAATAATTTAATCTCCGAGGCACAGCATGGATTCAGGAAAACACGATATTGCCTGACAAACTTGCTATTAGCAAAAGAAGCTTGGTTTGAGCTACTGGATGCAGGTCATATCGAATATGCTATACCAACATGGGATCCTCGGTTGAAAAAAGATATTTAGCTATTGGAAACTCCAGGACGACAAAGTCCGTCCTTGGACTTTCTTATTATCCATACGAAATGCGACTTAGAATATTGAAATGGGATTCAGCTCAATATAGACGGCAACGAGAAGCCTTAATCTCTATTTCACCCGTGCTTAATAAAATCAACCATCTATAGAGCCATTTGTTACATCTTTCCCATAACACACATTTGCGTGGTCATCCATCTAAACTCTACCAAAAACATAACAGGTTGAACTGCCGCAAATACACATTTTCCATTCGCAATGTGCAATTGTAGGACAGTTTACCTACACACGTGGTACAATCTGAAACCATTGACGCTTTTATAAATCACTAGATGCCCAAATGGACAAGTATGTTTTTCACGTTTGATAATAGACTTTAACAATATTTTTAATATATATTTTTAGCATCCGACCCGATGTACATTTTCGTGGACCTTGTGAAGCATTGCATTTTTAACCCGCTTATCATGTATAAACCGATAAATGAATGAACGCAATAAAACTTTCAATCTTTTGTGAAAACCAATTGTCATCAGCATCCATCTGTCTGACATATCCTCACTATCCTTTCGAATCGATCAAAACGGTGTAATTCAAGACAGCTCACATTTTTTGTGGTTGTTCAATTTCACAATTATCTCTGGTCCGAAGATCATGCAAGATATTCAGCAAAGTTTTGCCTACAGCACAGGCTTTATTCAAACATTTCTTGTTTCATTAATTGGACCACTGTGTTGACGCAGCTTGCACCAGATGCGTTGTGATGTAGCAAGAAGCATGGACCAAATGTAAGGTTCCGGTTGCTGTCCCATGGTTCTAATGCGGTACATTACATCTTCTTGTTTTTCTTCACCGCAACAACAAAAAATGGACAGGAAACTGTATTTGTAACACTTAGAATCGGAACGTTGTGTGGACCTGAAGTGAGGACTAAAATGCACAATCAATTCGATTGGTATGGGGGATAGTGAAACCCATTTTAACCACCATATAAACGTATACTTTGAAATGCAATCAACGGAAGCTGTTGCTTCAACATCACTCAAACTCCAGGACTGGTTTCGTGCGTTCATCAAAGAAAAGTAACGAGATCGGGTTAGGCGAATCTTGTGTATTTGTAGAGTGTTTTGACCATGAGAAGACGTCGTAATATTATCTGGACGCAGTTACGCAGATTCATGCAGCAAATCAACTCGGGTCAAGAAGCCATTACAGCTTCTAATGGGAACCTTGACATGGCTGCGCAATATGGTGTGGGGCAAACGAAATTGAATAGGTAATGCGTTGAATAAGAGATAAAATGAAAAAGATTAGTGTAATATTCAACCAACACTGTTCAGGCGTGCATATGTATGGCCACAATTCAGTTGCAATATGTTAACTTTGATACATGCTGTGCTGGAAAAAACGTGTGACTTTCAAGCAAACTGTTCCGTGTTAGAATCTTATTGCGGTAGTACTTTTGGGGAAATGTACGTAAACCTAAATTTCCCTCCATTCTCTGGTGGCAACTGTATCAGCCTAGTACCCTCCTCCGTCAGTGAAGCCATATTATCCTTGCCGCAACTTGTTTAACATTCTTCCACTGTTTCAAGCGTATGCGGATCTTGATCTTACTCTCCATGCAAACAGCAAGAAACCGGTTGTGGGGTGTCTCTGTGTTGGAAGTGCATGCAAATGAGCATTTTCGAAACAAAACTCTTTCGTGCCCTAGTCTCTTAGCAGCGAAAAATAAGTCGTGTTTGGCAGATGCTCATTTCCCTAGGTTTTACTTACATTTCTTGATATTGTTTCAACTTAGTATATGTAGTATGTATATAGTTTAGTGCTGTTTGTTGTAAGCTAAACTGAAGCTCTTGTACACGCAGCGAAAGGGTTACTTAAACCCGATCTAACCGATTGCATTGTTACATTTCGTAGAATTTTCACTTACGCTGCTAGGTATGCTTGGATTAAAACTAAGTCGAGTGAGTAATCCATGCCTAAGAGAAAGCATGATTATACACTACTTTTGGGGTTTGCAAGTTTCCTTCATACGTTGTGACAATGAATGAAATTTCTCCAGGATTTGATTTTGACACGAATAATATGCACGTTTCAGTGGTTCTTCATTTTTAGTTGCGTGGTAAAACTCATCTATTCCGAATAACGCGGCTGAAAATCTCATCATCGTACTGGTCAACAAAACGAGATTGAGATCGTCCATTGTCTCCTCAATGTATTGTAGCAATAGTTGTATTTGTCTAGGTTAACTAATAGGCTTTAAAAAAATTTGAAGAATAGCTTGCTACCTATGGCGTACGAAATCGATTTCATTTTATTGATTTAACTGATTTGAAGCGCCAGTCGCACGCTTCAGCGCAGTGTTAAACCGGCACGCTACATCAAAAGTGGGCAATCGCCTCGTAGCACGTGATCGAAATTGACCTTGAAAATTCCGTTTTAAGGATGACCTTGAGTAAACTTTGAATGTTCAATTCAATTTTAATGGTCTAAAAACCACAGAATTATACGGGAAATGCGAACAATATATCAAGCTAAAATGGAGTTTGTTTGATTACTGAACAGTGTAAGAATTAGGTAAAACCCCAAAGGGTCGAATATGGTTTCGGTTGCACAGTTGAGTGGCATATGTTGATCCATATGGTTAAGATGTCTAGTTTTGTTCAATGCATTGGGTAAGGGTCAACAAGGCATCAAGATTTGCCTTAACATGGTCCGATTAGGAGTGTTCACTACATACTCAGGTAGGTTGTGATGAAAGCAACGTCGATGTTGTTACACTGTGATTTGACCCAACTGCTTATTTATGTAAATTTTATCAATTACCTACTTGATAACACATTTCTAAAAAAAGAAAATTAGATTAAGGCGAGTGGAGTCAATTGAGAAATTGGAAGGCGGGTAACCATAGCTCCAGAGCAAATACCTCCAAATATCGTTTGGGCGAAAGCATTTAAATGTCGATTTATTGATTAAGACTGAAAGCGTCGAAGTGTGGTTCGAGGCGTTTTGAATCTGTTTTTATGATTACTGGGGTAGTGCGGATTGAAAATGGAAATCTACTGGGCGAAGTTGCGTTGCGGTTACCGCAATCCAATAAACTTGTATGTCGCTGAGCGCTGAGGATTATCGCAGTTACCCGTTTACGCACACTATCTACAACGTAGCAGGTTGAACGGAAGTACACACATCTTCTGTTCGCACTTTACAACTGTGGTACATTTTATCTACTCACATAGTATCATCTCATACCGTTGACGTTTATAAGAATAGCGCTCGATGCCTGCATACCGAATATGCTTTTCGGTTAACAAAATTTTAGGATGCTTTTTTTACCAACCGACCGATGTACGTGTTTGTAGATCTTATAAAGCACAGCTTTTTAACCCGTGTATCACCCAGGCTTAAAGCCAAACTTTGCAACAGTTTGTCTTGATCATTATAGCACTAATCCAAATGGGCGTTTACAACATTTTTATATTATGAGGAGAGCACAATGAAACGACACACTTTGCACTCTATTCTATGCTAATTTCACGATTTAAAGGAGATTGTATACTTTCCTGTTTCGCGTTGACCATGCTAAGCAATTAAATTAAGCGGTCGATAATTATCGATCAAGTTCACTGTTGTCCTACTCTTTAAATTCGGTCACCTCCGTTGACCTGAAACGAGAAACTCAACACACCGTTCAAGAACCGTCATTCTTCCAATTCGGGACGCTTGGAGTTGGCCGTGTGCCATTGCTTGCCTGTCAAAATCTTATTTACACAACAAACGCGCAGCCTCATTAATGGGAGGTTGCCATGGTGACAGTTAGGTCGACCATTCTTTCCATTGGAAAGAATACGACGATCAATGCTTTCTCGCAATGATATGAATGAAGTGAATTTACGCGATACGAAAGTCTTTGAAGTGAGGCTGTATAGCTTCACGGCTGCTCAACAAGAATTAAAGAATTTGTGTTTAAACAAGAGAACACATTACAACATCAGAGGATTACGGTATGAATGAAAATGTGAAAAATATAATATTGTTTGATGAGTAGAGTCTGACTCACAATTTGTGAGTCACAAATGGCATTCGTTTGGGCACGTAAGTCCAGCTTCGCTATGCAAGGGGAATGCAACATGAGTTGAGGTAGGGAATTCCAGAGAAGTAGCACGCACGGCAAAATGACACCGATAATCAATACGGGAACTTGGGATGTAGAGAGATAAGTTATGTTTGTGACTGTTCATCCGTACCAAGCCGTTCGAAATATTCACAAAGTTGATCACGACGGTCCAAAATGGAAGCACTGGACTCGAGTTTCGCTCCTATTTGAGCTCATCAGCAATACATATCCTCCGCTTCGGGTGGGATTCGAAACCCAGACCATCATCATTGTAGTCCCACGCCTTAACGACCTGCGCTACCGTCCACCGTTTGACCGATTGCAATTAAGCGTTTATGAACTGTTCTCCAAACTGGCATATTTGAGTAGCGTTGTTTGCCAAACCAGTTCAGAATTTTTGATGGATTACGGTAGGCTTAGGCTGCATCTTAAATTTGACTGCGATCGTTATTAGGAACCATGTGGGAATCCCAGATCTATGGCTATAGACTTAAATTTTTCATTTTAGCCCAATATTTCGTTCAAAAGCATCGCGGTTTCTTTGTTAGAATGTGCTGTAATTTCCATTAGTCTAGGCATGCTAGTTCAGACATGCATGAAGTGTACTAAAATGTTACTTTTATGAAGAACACGGAGTTGCGATTGCTAGTCGTAGTGACTCACAAGACCCTACCGTGAAAACGTGAAAAAATATTTTATGAATGTTTCATTACGATTACATTTACATTTTAAAGCTTTTCCAAATACGTTTCAACTCTATTTATTCGACACAAAGAGATGATTGATTACGATATGTTGTACAGCATAAGACCAGTTCTTTTTCGTTCACACCTCTTTCCCTCCCTACTTGGACAACTTTGGACCATTTCAAAACCGGAAGTTTATTTTTCCTATCAAACACAACATTTCATGCCTATTGTCTAGTGTTCGATTGCTGAAGAATTTCCGGGTGAAAATTGGTTTATTAATTGAAATGATTGATTAAATTAATTCGAGATTTCATAAAACCAAACTGAGCGTGAGCGTTTTTAAAAGTTGTCGTGGGCATCGGTTAACGTTTGTTTGAGTCCAACTTGTATCCCCGTGGCTTTCAGTTTCCTACTTGCTGTGTCACGTGATTATGACGGCTCATTCAAATTTAAGGTCAATCGCCGTGAATCGATCCAAGCTTTGTCATGTGACAGACGAGGGAATTTGAATTGCGCATAATGTTCGTGAGTGGGGTCTGAGTGTTTCCCCCACCAACGGTGCACCAACAAAACAATGGTTCTGTTTTTAAAGACCCGCCACTAATTCGAAAATTCAAATTAGGAAAAAAAAACCCTGTCATTCGTATCTTAGGTCCTATGATGGATATTGACCAAAACGTTTAAACGTCTTCCGGACTCATTAAAACTGGTTGCTAAGGCAGCCTAGATGATCGATAGCATGCGTAAAAAGCGGATAACCGGTATAAATGTGATAACTCTAATCTCTCTCTTCTGCGACCGCGAAATCAACCTACTATCGCTCTCGCAAAGAGCGCATGAAAAAGGTCGACTTTTCGATTCAAATGACAAAAGTGTAGCAGACTATTGTCTCTACACATTCACCATCGTACACGTCCACCTATTCAAATTTGGCTAACACACGATTCAAAGGTCAACGAACGTCACGTGCACAATTATCGATCTTCGCGCCCGGTCAGCCATATCGACCACCTTTCAAATACACATTCAAATGGCGCGAGGCAACGGGCAACCCGACCAGTTATAATAACACTGACAGGCAGCGAACAACTACACTGCCTCAGTATTCCATTCCATTCTTTGGTTTTCGTTTCAACCCATGTACAGAACAACACCTTCGTTCTGCGAAGATAAGATTCGGTATATCAGTGTTGTTCTCTGAGCCAAGACGTGGGGGTTCGAAAGCGAAGCCGACGCTAGGAGCCGCTATCAGCAAGCACCGCTAGAGCCGTAACCAAAAAAGAAGTTATGTATGTCTAGCCTAGCCATAACCATAATCCTAGTTACAAAATGTTCCATGCAGTGGAAGATTGCAACATTTTGGTCTAGATTCAAGATTCAAATTTCAAGATTAATGGTTGAACAAGCTATTACCATAACCATGGTAACAATAATAACCATAGAACAGAACAATGGGTACAAATGTATATATATGTGTAAATAAAATCAAAATCAATGGGACGAAGATAGTTGGGTGCAAAATTTGGATTAGCTCTCATATAATCGTCAAGTTTCGATTTGAATATAGATAAAATGTTTAAGCTTACCAAATCGGCAGGTAGGGAATGCCATACAAAGCAAACACGCACCGAATAAAAATACCCGCAGCAGTTTCGTCTGGAGTGTGGTATTTCCAAATTTCAACAATGACCACGGTTGTTACTGCAAGTTCGAAGGTGGAATAATATGTCCAGGGGGTAGGAAACAGTATTAAGTATTTTGTATGCGAGGATGAGATCACTCACATTCTCCTTTGTGCAAGTGACCTCAGCTCCCGTCTTGTGAGTCGCTCGGCAAATGGCTTATTTTCGAGTCTATTAACAAGCTTAAAGGCTCTCTGATATATGTGATCCAGAAGTAAAATGTCTTTTTGGAGCCATGGTGTCCAGGCTTGTGAAGCTATATGACTTTACCCAAAGAAGGATAAGGCGCGATATTATTGTACCTATAAATTTTGTCTACCGAAGGACACCCACTAAGACACTTGTTTCAAAATTGTGGTAAGAAAATGGTACATGTTTATCACCCGTCTCTCTATCCACGATCCAATTTGATTGCCGGTTCCTTTTTTCGCTCTGTGTTGTTTTTCTTGGAGTGCCTTCCAGGTGTAAACATTATATGAATGGACGATCGAATTGACCGAATTTAACAAATGGCTCAAAAATTAAACTACATTTATGGGAGTTAGGTGCTTTGGTTATTTTCAAGGTTATTGAGGAATCGAAGCTCTTAAACAAAGAAGATGTCACCCCACCTCACTACATTTACTTAGTTTCTAATTTGTCTTTTAGTCTATCGGGGCGCATACACAGCTGACTGCCTGATTTGATTAGCCATTTAAGAATTAATAAAGGTCTGTATTGCCACCGTATTACAAGAAAAATTTATAATAATGTTCATAATATTGATTCCAATAGAACTACCCGATCGATTGAAATTAGACAGGTTCATAGCTTGAAAATGATCGAATTTCTATCATCCGTGCGTGCTCACGTTTTCTGATTATTTACGACTTTACGTTAGACTGGATAAGACTGAACTTTGCTGCTGAAAATGATTTGAATAAATTTAAATTGGTGGCGGGAAATCCAGGTCCATCGCTGGATTTTGAATGATCCGCTGTGAGAAGAATAAATCGATAACGATCAATCAGGATGCAAGTAATCCAAATGTGTTGATGTCCGTGGAATTTAAATCCACTGTGTGGATCGGTGGATCAAATTTAGAAATGGCGATCATAATGATCAGTCTTTAGAGTTGTGAATAGGTTCACACATTTCCACCTTTTCGAGTTTCTCCACACTTGCGACCTCAATTTGATGAGAAAACGATGGTATAGTGATGTGAGGATATATGAACGCACAAATGCTATTTTCCCATTACGTTCGAGCAGCTATGATAGTGGCGTGTTACAGGAATTAAGAATTGCTAGAGCGAAGGTCATAAGATAAACCACAGATGTGACCTCACATTGGCCTTGAAAGTTTTACACATGAAAAAATCCCATTTTGAAGCCAGATGATCTCATTTGTACCCCGCAAACAGGCCTGGGATATTTGACCTTTTTTAGTAGATAGTCGCTGTGGAGTGGCTGTCAGCATGAATACTCATTGTCCAATTAGAACGCAGTAGCTGTCAGTGTATCTAACTCTGTATTCTAATTCCTATGAATGATTCATATGTTTGTTGACGTGTAGTGAATACACATGTGTCGCTCTGATCTTGACTTTTCTACATG
>JACCGJ010016390.1:0-30912 GCA_013407085.1 Atriophallophorus winterbourni | reverse complement strand
GAAATCTCTCAACGATGCATCCACAAGAACTCTCATTGTGTCTGTTGCTGAGGTAATCATTAGCAAGTCATATAGTCTTCAAACAATACCGTGTTTCTTTAGCATGTTGAAGAGTAAAATATGATCAACACTGTCGAAAGCTTTAGAAATGTCCAGATAGCACGCAAGAATACAGCCCCTCGCATCTACAACCCTCGTCCAATCGTCTAAACTTGTCAGCAAATTTGTTAGACAAGAGCGATTTCTGCAAAATCCATGTTGGGTAACTGCCAAAAGTTGGTTCGTTTCCAGATGGCGCACTATTTCTGTGGTTATTAATCGCTCAAAAACTTTTGATATCGAAGACAACAATGTCACCGGCCTGTAATTTTTTACTTCAGAACGGAAACTACCTTTGTAAATGGGTATTATTTGTCCCAGTCTCCCGCCTTTTGGTACCACGCCAGCTTGAAGCAAATTAAGTAACATATGAGATAAAGGTTCAGACAGGTTCGCATGACCGGTTTTGAGCAGCATTGGAGTTATCTCGTCTGGTCCTAGATATTAATTTACGTTTAATTTTCGGAAGTGCTGCGCTATCACCGTCGGAGTAATCAGTACTTCACTCAATGCCGGTCGCTCAAGTTGAATGAAGGATTCCTGAACGGGCTCCGTGAATTTGGGGGCGTATAAAAGTCTGCTTATAGGTCAACAGTCTGTTTTCATGTCAGAAACCCCCGGTTTAATATTCGTTCTATCATTTATGAGTCGGTAAAATCGCATCGGATTGCGGTTAATTTGAGAAATCAAATGCAATTGAAAACCTTTTTCATCATCTCAAATTAAGCGGATAATTTGTTTCGCAGTCGTGTAAACTATGTCCATGAATCAGCTGTATTTGAGGCCTTATGAAACTCTCATACTCTTTCTCTTTGTTTTAACCATTTCAGTTATGCTTCCTAGTTTAAGTTTATTATGTTGAGAAGTTTTCTTGAATGTTCGTCCAGTATAGATTTCAGGCGCTGTTCGAGAGAGAGAGAGATCCAATGACTATCCGGATCGGAGTAATCCACTTGTGTAAAACTAGTGCATTGTAAACCGGCACATAGAGCCAGGTAGTTCATTCTTCTGACGCATTTTGTTCCGCCACTGTTGCGCCTAGCGCTACAAACGTACTCGAATTTTAGGACAACGTGATTGCTTCGTCCGATTGGCGGTTTATAGACAATATTCTCTACAACGGGAGGATCTAATGTATGTATTAGGTCCAAGGTAGACGGTTGGTCTGATCATCCATACGAGTAAATCCAAGAACGTGCTTATAAGCGGCCGCATAATCCAAGGCGGTTCAAAGTTGATTGTCAAGTGCTTCTGATGGATAATCATCCCGACTGTAGAGCTGGGTACGGCTACAATCCACCATTATTAATATTTGAGTCTCATACCACGTTTTCACATAGCGCAAACCATCAATCAGTTTACTGTTTATGTCAGGCGTTGCTGTTGAAGAACGATAGATCACTCCAATAATGCATTCGTCTCCTGAAGTAAAACAAACACGAGAGAGTCATTAAAATACAGAACGCGTGAAATCACCTCTTCCATTTTTCAGTACATCTTCCGATTTATTCCAGTCTTCCTCATGGTAGACCGAGCGAACGGTGGAGAGTGCTCTACGATTGCTCGATCGTGATCGACGACGTGGTGCCTCCCGCGTAGCAGGTTGACACGTCGCCTTGAGTGGTTCTACAAAATGAACGTACGACCATCGATTAGCACAAAAAACTGAATTCGCGTTTATCCCGCGTTTATCAACACGTTCAATTGGAGGACATGTATGTGCCAATGAGGAACCGAACATTAAGCCGTGTGACCTTGAAAACAACCAATGACGAGGAAATTAACAGAACGGTAAGCGTATGAAGATCAGAAAACACGACGGTTACGAACACTTCGCAAGACGTTCAGCTGACAATGTCATATAGCTTGATGACGAAACCTCCTAATGTTACAATGCCAGCTAAGCGAACACACAACGCACAACATTTAGTAAGATTTGTTTAGTGACAGCTGATTTAAACAAACAGTACAGACACGTTAAAACGCATGTGTGAGAAATAATCCCATTTTATGAAGCAGAGAGCTGTCCATGACTCCGTCTTTGATTTTGGCAAAGGAATCAGCGTACACTGAACGAACTTTGATGAGTCTCGTATCATGTATCGTTGCGCGATTGCACAAGTATAACCGTTGAGTTTAGTTTAGTTGTTGTCCTAATATGCTTGATACAATGAACAAAGAACAAATGACATGTGAAAAAGCCATGCGTTCAAAACTTTGCAACGTAACAGTTTAATTGCAATAGTTGGGAGTACACACACTCTGTGCATCAGTCTTGCAACCTGCGATCTGTTGCACTGACATTGTAGAATGCATCATTTGACAATGACACGCTATTCGGATGAATTGTCCTTCTCTCGAACCCTGAGATTCACCAATTTTAAATAGCCCTTATTGACTCAACTGTAAATGGAAACGGATGCTGTCAGGTACCACGAAAATAATGACAGAAGACTAGAGATTGCTGTTGTCGAGACTCACTTCAGCCTTACATTTAAAGATCATTGGAAATTAGTCCCGGTTTTATTTTGCGACTGATCATCAGTACCAAGGCCTTCGAAATATTGACAGAGTTGATCGCGGTTAATTAACAGTCCACATAGGAAGCACCGGACTCGAGTTTCGCTCTTATTTGAGCTCATTAGCAGTGCATATCCTTTGTCTCGTGTCGGATTCAGGACTATTACCATTGTATTCCCAAGCCTCGCGGTCTGAGCTACTGTCCCCCGATTGACTGATCGTGATTAAGCATTCATGGATGTTTCTACAGACTGGCAAATTTGAGTAGCGTCATATTCCCGACTAGTCAGAAAGGAGTCAGCAACATTCGTTAAGGTAGGCCAACCGATCTGATCTACCTGTCCGTTATTCCCATCATTAGGACTGGTTATATAATCGCCAAACTCTGTTGGATGCATTATAGGTGACAAAGAGTTCATTCACGAGATGGGGTGCGTTAATTTGTCCAAAGCAATAGCTAAACAGGATCATGTTCATAAATCGACTTACCCATAAAAACGGTCGGTTGGGAACCAACTGGGTAGGCCTGATGCAATACATTTTTCAGAAACACCGGCTTTTTGGGAGGTAGCGGAGGGGAAGCCGGTGAAGCATAACATTGCACCGAAATCGAGCGTTGGTGTGCTTTCAGTTTCGAACCTGGAAATATGGGACCAATTTAGAAATGAAACGATGCCTAGGGAGCGGCGGTTTAAACCGAAAATGATTGCGTCAGCTCCTTTCAGGTCAACAAGTGGAAGCTGGCGAACATCTGGCCACTTATCACAACATTCTAGTCATCGGTTCAACAATCACCCCCACCTAACCTTCGATTTTCAAACCAACTTGAACATTGCGCCTCGATTGATCCATGGGACCAAACCACAACAAGCCAATCGGCTTATTACGCACGAGACAAACAACGAAACACACGTACATCTTATCTAGGCAAACCAAGTAACCACAACGCGGTGCCTGTCTCGATTGGATCGGGATTGGACAATCAATTTTGTGCCGACCGGTAAGTTGTGAGCCTTTACCATGCACTGCTCGCTCAACCGACTTTGACGGATTGCATATCGTTCGATTGCGGCCGACTATCGCTATCATATGGAGCTTCAGAGTATGTTGTTGATCAAACAGTTGAAATGCAATCCTTTTGAAATCTGGGTTCAAAATTGCCGCCTTCGAACTTTCGGCGCTTCCTGCACTTGTATATCAGCGGGGTGGTGGTGTTTTGCATATTATTTGACAGTTTAAGGTCAGCACTAATCGTTTATGCACTTCCAATAATCACAATAGCAAATAACCGATAAGTCTGAAGCTGTATATTCATGAAAACTTTGTGAACCTACACTAAATAACACGATTCAATTCTTTCGATAATCTAACGCTGAAAAAATAAGATTTGTATGACATCATCAGTATAAGAAGCAGTACGATCAGTTGAATCGTTGTGTAAATATTGCGCACTATTAAAATAGCGATTGTACCGGTAATCATGATCAACTGCCATCATATGTACTCACGTGCACTTCGTCCATGTGGAAATTTCTGCACAGGAATTTCTGACGCAGACTGTACATTAACCGGCGTGTCGGTTCCGTTTGTTTTCAGACTGCTACATGTTGCACGATCTGGCATTTGTGATGATTTGCTGCTAAAATGTTAATTGAAAAACGTATTTCCTACTACTATTGAAATGTAAGTAGTGCAAAAGTAATAACATGTTCAATTCAAACCGGCAGGGTCAATTAATGCGATTCTGATTGTACCGGTGCTAGTCTGTCTGATGTAGGTGCATGCAAATATAAATTTGTGTGGTGTAATATATATCAGTATCGTGATTCGGTGTACGAAACGATGTTATTGTTATGTTATCACCAAATAATCATGGTTAGCGCGGGGTTTTCGATTCAAAATAGTGTCGTTATAGATTTCGATTATGGTGGAGGTTGAAGATCTTGGCCCAAATTTTTGAGCCAATGGATGAAACGCGCTCAACCTGCTTGAGAATAACATTCGCCATGAGTGTTGTTGGCCTACAGTCAATTATCCTTGTCATTTTAAAGATATCTCGCGTTTACTTTATTAGAAGCCTTAGATATCCCCATCCTTCAGTAACTATCATAACAGAGATGAATACGCAGGCACAGTTGCGTGAAAAATCTTGATTAATTACCATATATACGCATGTGCCTCACTGGAATCCATCGCCTCAGAATAATTCTTTGCCTAAATAGAAGCAAAAAGGTGGAAATATGTCTTATTGCTTTTCATTGTCAGCAACTTAAATACGACAAATTTTGATGCATTCGTGTATGTCACGAATCGAAAACGTTTTATGGAAGCAGGGATATTTTTGTATATTTTGTGCATTTAATTGTTACAGGATTGTACATTTTAACGACCTCAAACTTCCTTATTTCGCCAGTGGTCCTTTCAAGGTCAACTAGACACACTATTTCAAAACACCGCCATTTTGAGTAGGCAAATGTGTGACCTAGTATAACTTTGAAAACCGATTAATAGCTTCTGATAGGCAGATATTGAACTAAATTCAGGGAAACAAGTTGCGCTTCTTTGCCACTGTTGGGTAAGGTTGGTACGACCAACCAATCACATGAGCCCCCAATCATGTAGACTGGGTTCGAACCCATGACAATGAATAAAAATGCTCATTTACATGCATCTCCATCACATACACACACACCTCATGACCGGTTTCGTAGTGTTTGAACTCATCAGGTAGGGGCGGTAGGATCAGGATCCGTATGCGCACGAAACCGGTCGTGGTGTGTGATGAAGATGCATGCAAATGATCATTTTATTTATTGTCATGGGTTCAAACCCAGTCTACATGAGTGGACGCTCATGTGATTAAACGGGTTGGTTGTACCAACCTTACCTAACAGTGGCATACAAGCGCAACTTGTTAACCATTTTTCCACTGTTTGAATCGCATGCGGATCCTGATTCTACTGTCCCTACCTGATGAGTGCAAACAGCACGAAACCGGTCGTGGGTTGTGTGTGTGTGTGTGATGGAGATACATGCAAATGAGCATGTTAAAACGATATCGTTGAAAATCTGGCAAGGTGGTTTCTGTAAATTGAGGTTTTATTGCGTCACATTTGATCATCCGTATGTGAGCTGTTGTTCAAATCTACCTGTTTCTAAACTGTTTGTGGAAACAAGTATCTGTTTTTCTAAATAAAATGAAGAAGCTTTAATTTATAAATGAGGCGATTCGGTTTTACACATAGAGTAATAATATTAGTTCAGTTTAAATCCGTTCACGGATCGCGGAGCGATGAAGCTAGAACTAGATTGCAAAGCAACTCGAGAATATGACTAATGTCAAACTGTTCAATTTGCTTGTATAACTGCAGCACAGGAAAATTCCCCACAAGTTATCGCAAGGCCTAATTAAGAACAGCGACAGAACCACTAGCAACGTCAAAATAATGAACAATAACTTAACCCGAATGTCCTTAAAACGGTAACACCCCACACGCTTAGTTCCGACATTTTCGTTCCAAAAACATCCAACTTGGTCATGTTTTTGCGATGCATCCTATCATTCACAAGTACCGTGGAAACATTTACTTCGAAAACTAATTTGATTTTCATGCAATACGAGGCAAGTAAGAATTATGGACATCAAACGGACATACTATGTTGAGCGTACTAACTGGAACATTTGATAATAAATTAATCATCACTAGACATTCATTAAAATGGTTACGATACGACTGGAAACAACATCAAATTGGACTGATTCAGCACACACACCCTGCATAAAATGGATGAATCACTGCTGAGAAACGGTTCCGGATTGATCGTACACCGGATAAGCCGGGATTAATACTTTTTTACACCGCTTGAAACAAAGAAACAAATTGCTCAAACGTGGGGGCAATATTTGTAGATGTGGTGTGAAAACGATTTCAACTTCAATTCGAACAAAACTTGGTGAAGTGGTTACCAACTTTTGCAGAATAAACGGCGTTTAACCACACACGATAGATACCACTCAGTGGTTCACCTAGCCTGCGAATATACCTACTTTTCTTGATATGAATTGAAACATTGGACGATATGTAGTAGTTTGGTCGCGTTAATTTATTCGTAAATCTCATGGCGTCGAGGTCTGATCAAAGAGCAGCGACATAGGGTGTGAGCTATTCGAAACTATTCATTCCAATGATAGTCAACGCGCTTAAAGATCACAACTTATAGCCGATATCACTGATATCACCGCAAAAAAGTCGTGACAACAATTTTGCGGAATTCGCAACAAAGTTAACACTCTCATCAAAGAAGAAAAGCAAAATTACCATCGCTTTCTATCTTGGAAAATGGAAGGAAATCCTAAATTGCTTTATCGGATTGTCAATGCTCGATCGAGCGTGAAACCAGGGGTGTTTCCTGTTCTTACTGACGATGGCTTAACAGTCTCAGCAAAGGAAACAGCTGATGCTCTCGCTCAATTTTATGCTGAGGTATTTAGTCCGTTAGCGATTCGATCGACTGAAGAATTACCGCCATCAACTGTGACGCAACAGCTGACTGAGATCGAGATAAATCCAGTGATTATACAACGACATTTGTGTCGATTGAACCCTAGGAAATCCCCTGGAGCGGATGGAATCACTCCGACTATACTAAAATCCTGTGACCAGCAGCTGCGTGAACCTTTGTGTGAATTGTTTAAACATTCTCTAATTGAAGGAGTGGTGCCAACAGAGTGGAAGACAGGGTAATTTCACCTATCTACAAAGGCGGTAAACGTTCAGATACGGCAAACTACCGTCCTGTCACCCTACTTCCTGTGATATCCAAAGTTCTAGAGCGTATAGTGACAGAAAATATAGTTCATCACGTGGAATCACAAAATATGCTATCTGTAGCGCAGCATGGTTTTCGTAAATCTCGCTCATGCTTGACAAACCTGTTGACGGTTTTAAATAACTGGACGGTTGACGAAGGAGCTAGCATCCACGCTTGTTATCTGGACATGTCTAAAGCTTTTGACCGAGTTGATCACTTTCGACTAATATAAAAGCTGGAGCAGATGGGTATCAGCGGACAGCTACTCATATGGCTTGAAAATTACCTAAGTGGGCGTAAGGCGATCGTTCGAAACAACGAGGTACTGTCACAGGCTATTGATGCCTCTAGTGGCGTACCGCAAGGTTCAGTCCTCGGGCCAGTACTTTTCTTGGCTTACATCAAAGACCTACCAGAGACGCTCGCATGCAAGGTGATTCTTTTTGCTGATGACATTAAACTTTGGACCCGGATAAAAACAATTGCGGACTGTGTACAGCTGCAACGTGATCTAGGTGCTCTACACGAATGGTCGGTACGGAATAATTTGCCATTCAATATTCAAAAATGCAAGGTGTTGCAAATTGGTAAGCCATTCCAGTACCAATATCACTTTGGGCAGATGATTTTGAGCTGGACCGAATCTGAAAGGGATCTTGGAGTCTGGGTATGCGGCAGCCTGAAGAACAGCCTGCATTGTGAGGTTATCTACAAGCGTGCTTCCAAGCTTCTAGGTATGCTGCGACGGATTTTCAGAACCTTCTCGCCTGGAACGTTTCCCACCATCATGAACGCCTATATAATTCCAACCATGGAACATGCATCACAAGCTTGGACTCCGTGGTTAAAAAGGATATAATATTGCTTGACAAAATATACCATCGCGCAACCAAACTCGTAAGAGGTTTCCAGAAACTAACGTACGAGGAACGATTGCAAATACTGAGGCTCCCCACTCCCCTTCAAAAAAGCCTTCGAAGCGATGTGACACTAACATATAAAATATTAAATACCCCACATCATCCCTTAAAACATTTATCCGAATACCGTGAGTCACGTCATATACGCAGCCACTCAGCGACACTGCAAATTCCCCACTCCCGTATCAGCTGTCGCGGATATTTTTATTGTGTACGTGTCTGTTTCCTTTGGAATTCCCTCCCCGAAACTCTTGTCATCTCTCCCAGCATCGGAACGTTTATTCGAAATTTGGATACTTATTTGTTGCATAACGATTTGACGACACCTGCGTATTGACTCATGGTAACTATACAACTTGACTATACTTGACATTACATGTTTATTTTATACCTATTTCCTGAACGTATATTTACTATGATATGGTAATTGTGAAGCTATGTGCTTTTTGTGACCATAAAATTCTTGAATCTTGAATCTTGAGACTCTTAAGGGTAGATTTAGGTGATCGAAAAACGTGTTGGTCAGAGAGAAGGTATGTCTTCTCCGGTAAGCGATGATTACTTAAAGTTACTGCTCTATTCCTTGTTCGCTCGTAAAAGCAAGAACCTCATTCTCATTGTACCTCTCAATGAAGAAGGGATGTACAGACTGTCGATTTCTCAACGGCGCCCACTGATCTCTACCAGGAAGTCCCACAGCAGCGGAGATTCAAACATCATTCAACTTGTTCCTTTCCAACAGTATGACTGCCCATCTGACTGGGAAATAAGTTTACGAAACACCGAATTACCCTGACAGGAATTTCAAACCGGGCAGTATCGTTGGCGCATCGGCATTCTGACGCTGTCGAGTGTTCTCACGTTGCGCTGTCAGCCAATCAGATGACGATTCGTTCAAGGGTACTGATCGTTTGACCGGGTTCAGTTTAGGTGGGGTGGTTGCCTAAATCGAGAACAATGGGACCAACCGTGAGTTTGAACATCAAAACACCAAGACGAATTGGTGAAAAATCGCGCGTGATTTATTGGTACAAAAAAACATGCGAACGATAGAATGTTGTGAACTACATCATGAGCAATAATTATTTGCCACTTCGATTCGAGGCAGTTACCTGAAAAGAAAGGGAATTAAATTGGTTTTGAGCAAATTTGAGGCGAAGAACATTTGCTATTTGTTATCGAGTTATTAAGATGGAGATGGTGAGACCGGAACAAACATCGTTCGTGAGATCTCAATGGTCTAAGCAAAAGTCTTCGTTCTATCGACATCAGCATTGGTAGTACACGCCCACATAAAAGCAGGAATTTATCACCATTAAATTGGACCGTACGTGGGTGTGATTTATTCTGCACCTCACGAACCCAGTGAATTTTACTAGATATCTCCGCTAACTCCTGGAGCTAGATCTCATATCTCAGAGCAAGGCATGTTTCCGAACATTCGACACTACACAAAACACCCATCTACATAGAACTGCATACACAAATCGAACAATTGAACAACTTTGAAACCTTCGAATGCAAGCAACTTCTTCAAAAGCATACAAAGGTTTTGATGCTAATAATGTGGAACCAAAAAATGTTACGTGGCTGTTTTGATGCAAAATTTCGTATTTTCCGACTGAGTAAACTAAGAAAGTCTAATAATACCACGGCATACAATGAACTTCTATTCCTATGTTAGGATTTTAATCGATTAATACAATAGCTGATGGCTGAGATTATTGAAGCAGTTAATTAAAAAGATTGGGTGTTATAAATCTAGCAAGGTTGAGGAAAAAGCTCGTTATATGAACGCGTGCTGCTTGGCCAAGGAATTACCACCTGAATTTAAAAAAGCAGTGAATGCGTAGACAAATAACCCCGAAGTAATTGTGGGAGAGTAATGATGCGCAAACATAGCTAAATCATCTACCAATGTACCAACATAATATATACATATATATTTACAATTTATGGTCGGAGCAAAAGTATTAAAAATGATGTGCCCTTTTCGTTGATTCCGGTTTATCGTTGTCGTTGCAAATGTGCCGAGTCATGCACATTCTTCTTCTGTTCCAGGAAAGCGTGCCGTCTAGCCTAGGCTAGAACAAAAGTAGGCCTTTTCAAACCACGCGTCCAAGTTATCGGCCGACCGTAAGTCAACTTTTTGCAGTTTGTATCAACTGACACATTGAGAATTTAGCGTACCAATCGTTCTAGTTTCGTGTACAGGACGTGTCTCAACAAGCGGGAAAGACGTCGGTTAATAGCTGCCTGAAGGCTTTTGTCGTTACTCATAAGTAGTGTGAAACTTATTGGTCTCACGAGTTTCTTAATAGTGGCGGAACAATCAACGCTTAGTGAATTTTGAGTCACAATGTTAGTAAGAGCCGATATCGGAGGATGGGAACGCGGAATCGCTAAGACGCGTGGCAGTTAGTTCAATCGAATCAAATCGATTTCGTGTCTTAGTACATTGTTTACACAAGCTTCAAGGACATTGAGATGCACGACAGCATCACTAGCGCATCCTGTCCACTGGTAGAATACCTCTTCTGAGGTCAACCTTTCAAACATTGAACACGGTCACCCACGGATCCCACAACGAGCACATGCTGATAAGTAAAACACACGTCTAAATTAAAAAAGCTGCAAACAGCAGAGCATTCAGTGAAATAAGTAAGCAATAGATTTTAGCTTATAAAACTTAACTGCCATCCGTGAGTATAGTTGTTTGTAGGCATCAAACAATATATATATATTATATATATATTATATAATAGATATATATTCTATTATATATATGATATAAAGATATATATTATATAATAATATATATATATAGTATCTATATATATACTATATATATATATATATATATATATGATCACCTTGGTCCGTTGCGCCAAGACTGGCCGTTGCGCCGAGACTGGACCTTGACGTGGTTGCAGCGGCTTGCGTGCCTCGATGATCCATTGAGCTATACTGCGTGATGTCTTCGTGGCATCTTCAGAGTTACTCATACCAGGTTGGTCAATGGTGAGAAGCCAGACAAGCACAGTCTCCTTGTTCCTCGTGGAAATTGTATACCAGGAGAGGCGTATGAACCTGCAAGGATCACCGGCTCGACTGATTTGGGATGATGTCGGGAGTCCCTGCTTGGTATCTACCTCGCGAATGGCTTGTGAACTGTACCTACAGTATCCGGCCCCGATAGGTACGATCCTTAATCTCGCTCCGCTGCCTTACGGGTTAGGCTTTCGGGCCAAAGGCTTGAGGTGGGAGTCCTCAATATCAACTCCCCTACTTCGGCCTGGGCAACCGGGAAGTATCACGCCCACACCCAAACAATGACAATGACAATCCTAGAAATTCTTAACTCTATGCCTTCTATTGCTTCTACCACCTTTCCTCCACATGTTACCATCCCCGATTCGCTCTCTCTACTTGATGTACGACTCCTGCCGTCTAGACAGCCGTCGATTGCTGCAACTCTTCTACGCCCTCGGGTTTCATTTAGGTTAGTTTCGTTTAACGTTCGGACCTTGCTACAACCGGGACGACAGGCAGGCCTTGCACGAACGCTCGAGACGTTAGGCATTGATATCTGCTGCTTGTCGGAAACCCGTCTCCGTGACACAAGCGAAGTCTGTCAGTTGGTCTCACCAGCTGAACCAGACAGCAGATTCCACCTGCGCCTCTCTAGTGACCCGGATGCTTCCTCTGCCGGATTGGCTGGCGTCGGTATCGCGCTCAGTTCCCGTGATGAGCAATCACTCTTAGAGTGGATTCCCGTTGACAGCAGACTGTGCGGTGCACGATTTCGTGGCCACTGTCGGGTGAACAGGCGGTGCGAAACGCGGAGGGATTTGTTTGTGATTTCTGCCTATGCTCCAACGGACTGTAGTGCGGATCTCAGTAAGGACAACTTCTATGAGAAGTTGCATAGTTTGTTTCGTAAGGCACGCAGGACAGATGTCGTAATCATGGCAGGAGATCTCAACGCTCGCGTTGGTCGCCTGTCTGAATACGAGCGCCACCTTGGAGGTCAGTATGGGCTGGATGGCGGGAGTTCAGACAACGGAGAACGATTGCTCACATTCTGTGGCGATCACCGCCTCTATCTCTCCAGTACGACATTTCGGCGTTCCCAGCGTCGAATGGCCACATGGCGCTCACCATCACAGCACGTCTGGTCTCAAATTGACCACATTGCTATTAGCTACAGGTGGCGTGGTAGCATCAAGGATTGCCGTTCATACTGGACCACCAGTGTGGACTCGGACCACGCGCTAGTCTGTGCGACAGTCAACTTCCAATTTGGGGGTAAGGCACGCGCAAGACGAACTCATGTAGACACCGCCTCTTTGATGCTCCCCGCTGTCAGAACCAAGTTCCATCACGCATTGACCAGGGAGCTCGCAGAAGCACCCCCGTCTGATGTTGAGCAGCACTGGAACTTCGTTCGGACAGCACTGTCCTGCGCTACTTCTGAAAGCTGTCAACCCACCCGCGCTTTGCCACGCTCTTGGATCTCGGCCCAGTCACTTGCTTTAATCGATCACCGTCGAACTTTACCCACCGGCACTGAACACAACCGTGCCCGGAGAGAATTGAATACCCGCTTAAAGGTCAGCTTAAGGAATGACCGCGAGTTCTGGTGGACGCAACGTGCTTGTGAGATGGAGGTTGCAGCCGCATCGGGCAATACTCGCAAATTGTTTCAGTTAATTAGAGCTACTGGTTCGAAACTGAATACAGTAAGCGAGACTATTTGCGAAACTGACGGCTCGCCGATCACCAATCTTAGTAGACGCTTAGGAACGATGGGCTGAGCACTTTGGTGCTCAGTTCAGCCAGCCACCTCCTCCGACCTCGCCGCCTGAGACACCGATTTGCACGCCTTGGCCCGTTTCCTTAGCCGCTCCTGATCTCCAGGAGGTGAGAGAGGTAATTCGAGCACTGAAGCGCCACAAGTCACCTGGTCCTGACGACCTCCACCCGATTTTGTTTAAGGACGGAGGTGATCTTGTGGCAGCGGAGTTTCGTGATTTGCTTAACAAAGTATGGTCTGAGGAGCGGGTCCCGGCGTCATGGGGTGAATCGACGGTTATCTCAATCTTTAAGAAGGGCGCACGGAATCTGTGTTCCAATCATCGTGGGATATCCCTGACTCCTGTCGCGTCTGAACTCCTGGTTTCCATCCTCCTTCGTCGGCTATCGCCCATTCGGGAGTTACGTTGCCATGAGGAACAGGCTGGATTCCGCCCGGGGCTAGGATGCGTGAATCAGGTTTTTGTCCTGCGACAGTTATTAGAGCACAGACACCTGTACCGGCGACCAACCATCGTAGCTTTCTTGGACATTCGGGCCGCGTTCGACTCGGTGGACAGAACTACTCTTTGGAACTGCTTGCTTAGGAATGGGATCCTTCCTAAGTATGTCGCCATCTTGAAGGAGCTCTATTCTCATTCTTCAGGAAGGGTCAGGGTCTACGGCAGCCTATCACCGGCGTTCCCCACAACCAGTGGCGTGCGCCAGGGCTGTCCGCTGTCCCCATTCTCGTTCAACTTTGCGATCGAGGATTTCCTCCAGAATGCTCTCCGTAGCTTCACTGAGGGTGGAATCGAGCAACTTCCAGGTAACCGTGTCACTGACCTTGATTATGCCGATGACATTGCTTCGCTTGGTGAGGATCCGGTGTTCCTACAAAATGCCCTGAACCAGCTAGCATTGGAGGCGTCTAGGTACGGTTTGCACTTAGCTCCAACTAATTGTAAGGTTCTTCTTCAAGATTGGGAGTGGTTGCAGCCCACTCTGACGGTCGATGACCTCAGTCTGGACTGTGTGGAACAGTTCACCTATCTTGGTAGCTGCATCACGGCGGGAGGAGGGCTGAAAAGTGATATCGGCTCTGGGCAGTACGCGCAGAGGAGCTCCTGCGCTTGGAGGTGTTTGAACATCGATGTTTACGGAGGCTTGCACGAGTGGTGGCAACACCGCACTAGCAACGTTGAAGTGAGGCACCGTGTTCTAGGTGTGGACAGCCTGATGCTACGAGACCTAATCGACCGTTCCCGTCTCCGCTGGCTAGGGCATGTCTTGAGAATAAAGCCTGAGCACCTACCCTTCCGCGCGCTGCGTGTGTCGGTTGGCCCAGGCTGGCGGCGGTGTTCAGGTGGACAACCGCTGACTTGGAAGAAGGCCTTAAAACGCTTGACGTCGGGTTTAGCTCGTGTCGGACGAACGCGGCTTCCTGGGTGGGGTCCAAGGGATAGTGAGTGTCTGTGGCTTGACACGCTGTCGACGATGACTGAGAACCGGCAACAGTGGAGAGAGTGCATTCTATTTTGTGTTCCCCCCTCAAATTTGTGAAAAATATAAAAAAATCAAAAAATCGACATGTGGACCAATAGAGAAAAAAATTCCCCCTCATATTGTACCTTTTTTCTTTCTTTTTCTCGTGCATTGCCGGGTGGCACTTTTCATCTTTAAATGATTGTGTAAATATATAAATATATAAATATAAATATATATACATGGTCCATAGACAACGAAATGCCCCTGAATGCTTCGAAATGCAGCCTATTGTCTCTCAACAGCAAGTCGAGCAAAGAATATTATCTTGGTCGCACTGTTATTAAACCCGCCTCCTCCGAAAAAGATTTAGGTGTGATTATCCAGTCAGACTTAGGAAACTCAATGCAATGTCGACTGGCTGCCTGCAAAGCTGAAAACAACTTGGGTCTCCTTAAAAGAGTCCTAGGTTCGTTTGACCCCAATATTGCCTGCAAATTGATTTCAACGTACATCCGTCCTCATGTTGAATACGCTATACCGGCATGGGATCCTTGGTTGAAAAAAGATATTCTGCTATTAGAAACTCCACAGCGCAGAGCGACAAAACTCGTCCTGAGACTATCAAATTATCCATACGAAACGCGACTTAAATTATTGAATTTGCATTCGGCTGAATACAGACGGAAACGAGGAGCACTAATATTCATTTGGACAGTGCTTAATCAAACAAATCATCCTTGCGGTCATTTGTTTCATCTTTCCCATAACACACATCTGCGAGGTCACCAATTAAAACTTTACCAACAGCATAGCAGGTTGAACTGCCGCAAATATGCATTTTCCGTTCGCAATGTGCAACTGTGGAACAGTTTACCTACTCATGTGGTACAATCTGGAACTGTTGAAGTTTTCAAGAAATCACTAGATATCCACATGGAAAAGTATGTTTTTTATGTTTGAGTTTGACAATAATCTAACAATATTTTGATATTTTTTACCATCCGACCCGATGTACATTTTTGTGGGTCTTGTAAAGCATAGCTTTTTACCTGCATATAATCTATGAATAAATCTGTGAATAAATCGTCAATTTCTCTGCAGGATAACTGTTGGTTGTAGTAAAGTGCTACGCAACTGCCGCGTCCCGTACGGTCTTGACGGAGAAGAGACAATCATTTCAGTGCCAATTCATTGTCTGATAAATGAGGTTCAAACCATGTTTCGGTAATTGCAACTAAGTCCGGTGAGTGCTGTGTACATACGGTATCAAGCTCCTGTATTTTGTTTCTCAGACATTGCGCGTTTGTATAGAGACACTTTATGGTTTTATGGGTTAACAATGATGGAAAATGTGAAAGACTAGTTTTAGTTCCAAGTTGTGATATGTTTGGCAAAGATTGAGGGTTAGTGTGCATAAATTCAATCCGCTTCACAGTATACAGCTGAGGCGTTGAAGTCGTTTCTACTTGACTTGACTTGGGCTTGTGGGTGGTATATTGTCTGCAGGATCTTGTTTATTTGTTTTCGGAGCACTCATTCTGACATCACTTGGTAGCTTGCGATTGTTTCGAGTCCATTGTGCTCGAATTAAATCAGCCATATTGCTAGTCAGGAATGTGATTTTAAGCTGTCGGGGTCTATCCCCTTTGTATTGGATGGACTTGGGTATCCTGAACGTATCTATTGCGACAGTTTCATTTACATTGATAGTTTCGGATTCAGGAACCTGAATGTAAACACAGAAGCTAGTCTTATTGGTTTGTCACGGTTATTCTTTAGACTTTGTTTATCACAAACACTTTTGTTAACGATTATCAAGTGGTTACACCTAGTGCTGGTCTATACTGCGCAAATCTGGGTGCCTTGGCTTCGAAATAATATATTGCTGTACATCACAGACCATGCAAACTTTTTCTACTGTTTCAAAATCTGTCATACGCGGAGCTCCAAGTAAAATATGGCGTGCCACGTCTCATGTATATTTTAATTTTGGCTATCTGATAACATACAAAACACCATTTCTCGTTCTCAATATAAGCATTCAACGATTCAAATGCTGTGCCGTCGCATTTTTTGGCACTGACATTTCTGGTCATATCTTCGCCGAATCTCCTCGGATTTATCCCATTCCAATAATTCTGAGCTACTTTCCATCATTAATCTATCTAAATTTATTCGGTTTCATCTTGTCGACTGATTAACAGCAAAGTTGCCATATCGGCGTAAATATCTCAGTTTGCTCACGCGCGCAAACTTTGTCCCATCGCTACGGTTTTTGCTATCACTGCAAAGATCGCGTCGAGTTACTCATTTTGATACTTGTTTCTGCATTCTACCTTGTGTGCTTAACAAGTTATAGTGGATTTTTTCTAAATGACGAAATCACGAGTTCCATAACAACCACATCGACCTATCGACCAAACGCCCACCACTCAGCCGAACAACCCAATTCAGGCTACTAACATGTTTGACCGCATCACGAGATCCAACATACGGACAAAAGAATCGATCGATCAAGCTTTGACAGCGAAACGGAACAAATTTGACCTCAGTGCGAACGCAACAATGGTCACTGCCGGCCCAGCTGATAGGACGAATCTCGATACGCAAAATTGTCCCGAGGTCATGTGAACAACCGGTGAGTCCCATGGCGAGTAAAGTCATTACGTGTTTTCTGTGTATGGGTAAAATCCATGGTAAATGTGACCGTACTTTAGCCCCTGATTCCATAGCATTAATAAATAATGAAAAGGTTTCAGGCGCCTGCTATGTCTGTGTTCGTTGCAGAGCTAAATCCTTGCACGATGCCGATACTTTTGAAGACAAATTAGAAAATACAATGGCCAGTTTCGATTTGAGCCTGTAACGTTTCACATTTTCATACATTTTGTATCGTTGTTTTACTAAACTGCAACCGCATAAAATTTGAATATACACTTTTCCGTCCAACCGCGCGTCGTTCGTTCTGCCTCGTTGTGCTAGTCGACTGTTCTGTGCTGACTGTTCTGTGCTGACTGTTCTGTGCTGACTGTTCTGTGTTGACTGTTCTAACGGAGTCGAGCTCCTTTTCAGCTGTCTCCGGACCTTTTCTCATCACTCGTTGTCCGTCTTGGATTTATTCGGAGCGAATTATTTTGTGTGTAGTGGAATATACTTCTTCACTGTCCGTGAGTTTTCATTGTCATATTTTGTTTATGTTTTATCGTGTTGTTTGTATTCTACATTGGTATTTTTTCCGCTACATTATTGGTGAGCCCGATATTTTTATTTCCTTTCGCTCCTATATCAATTTTTTTTCTTCATGGAATCTGACGTCTCTACCAACTCTCTCAACCTTAACGCTGTTGTTGTCCCTTTTCCTAATTTTGACGGTACTAATCCGCGTGCATGGTTTCGTCTGATGGAAAACACATTTCGGCTCAGAGGAATTACGAAACAGGACACGATGTTTCTGTATGCTTCGAATTCTCTCCCCACTGCGATTGTCGCAGAGGTTTTTGATGTAATTGATGTCATGCCTCCTGAAACCCCTTACGATCTACTCAAGGCCGCTGTTTTGAAGCGAACCACTATATCGGAAGAGGGCAGATTGCGTCAGCTTCTCTCAAGTGTTCAACTGGGTGATCGCACTCCCTCGCAGCTTCTTCGCCATATGCGCGCATTGGTTGGGGACTCAAAGGTCGATGACTCTATCATTCGTCAATTATGGTTGAAATGTCTACCTGTAAGCATGGCGTCCATCCTAGCAGCCTCTGCCACCCGTTCCACGTTGGATGAGCTTGCTGATATGGCGGATAAAATCAACGAATATTACGGACATCATACCGTCCAGCAAGTTGAGACACCCAAGCCATTAATCCCCAATGAACCCTTAAAATCCACAGAAAGTCTGTCAGAACGACTATCCAGAATTGAACTCTCTATTGCAAATCTGACGCATTATGCTGCCGAAAATAATTCTCGAGCATCGATTCAGGAAACCGTAGAGCACGACGTCAAGCAATGGTGCTACATTGCGTGTTATCTTGATATTTCTAAGGCCGTTGTTGTGGACATTTTTCGAGTTCCTTTTTCGTCCAAATATATAGCGGATGGCCCGAAACCTCTGAAGCTTACGTTCTTGACCAGCGCTATGTCCGAACTCGTAAGGTAGGAATGGAAAAAAAGAAAACGAACATTACCCAATGATGTTATACTTAGCCCACCCGAATCCAATGTCACAAGTCAAACACTTCCCCGTTTGAAGACAGCGCAATCGCAGCCTGATTACAATCTTGTTACCGGCAGTCAAAATGTTACCCAAAAAAACGAAAAGGGCCGGACGCATCGCGAGTCGGACCAATAGCTACATTACACGATCCGACATTGTGTAAAATAAATACGATCAAGTGCATATTTACAAATGCTCAGCGTTTAACTAACAAATTAGCTGAACTATGTGAGCTTTGTGATAGACTTTCACCCGATTTGGTTGCAGTTACAGAGACTTGGTTCCAGCCCTTCATGACTGATGCTGAGCATTTGATTACGAAAATGTCACTACTTCGTTGCGATCGCGATCAAAGATCTAGTGGTGGAGTTGCAGTCTACATTCATGACCGTTTAGCGCAGTGTAACGTAATTGATCATCCAGACCTGAGCCTTCCTGACATTATGTGGTGTTCAGTAAACCTAGTTAATGTAGATGAATGTACGATCGGCATCATTTACTGCTCGCAATCATCTGAAAGCTCATTTAATATTAAGCTAATCGAATTTTTGCAATACATCACAAGCTGCCAGGATACGCAATTCCTGATCATTGGCGATTTTAAACTCTTGCGTCTATTTTCAAAAAGTGAACACTCCCCGCATTCGTTTGAACATATATTCAAGGAGGTTATCGAAATTTTTTCACTGCAAAACCACGTCGATCAGCCAACTCGTAGACGGGGTCTGGACAAACATTAACACTTGACCGTGTCCTAACGAATGAAGCAACCGCGGTAGAGGATATTCAAAACCTGGCAACACAGGGAAGAAGTGATCATGCGGTGCTTTTGTTTGATTATGTATGTAGTGTGGAACGATTGAGCGAACAGACGAAAGTCCTAAGGAAAATAAAAAATTCAATCCTTAAAAATCAGTTTCCCGGATGCACACATTCATGAGTTCGATTGCATGGATTCTGGTTCATATAACAATACGTTTCTAAATCCTCTGAATTCGAAGATTGACGAAAAATCGATTTTTGTGCCACACAAATGCAACTTCAACAAACAGTTTGTTATTCGGAGTAGAACCAAGAAATGGTTAGCTGTTAAGCGAGAGTCTTGTGTAACCCATAAGAATTTTGGTATGGAAGCAACTTGGAAGCTATTCTGTAACATACGGAATCACGTCACGACTCTTGTAAGAGAAGATCACATGCAATTCCAATGAAACTTGCGAAACCCTGCGAAATGTAAAATGATGTGCCTTGAAAATCTCTGCACCACATGTATCAGCTTGGCACGCAAGATCTCGTCTGAATCACCGCGGAAAAAGATCTCGGTATCTGGGTGTCGTTTAACATAAGTATGGTCATCATTGCCGGACAGTGTACAATAAAGCCTGCCGTATATTGAGTCTTCTAAAAATTGATAATAAGTATTTCCACGCCCGAAACCTTACCTCGCTTAATTAATACGTATGTACGTCCTGTTATGGAGAAATCCATCCATCCCTGGGCACCATGGCTGAGGAAAGATATTGAACTACTTGACAGGATTTATTATAGTGCGACAAAGTTGGTGTCCAGTTACAGAAATTAACCTTTCAATGAGCGAATGTTTAAACTAAATCTACATGATTTTACCCAACGACGGATACGTAGTGACCTCATATTGGCATTCAAAATCTTGCATACCTAGAACTATCCCCTTAAACACTTGCTAAAGCCCAATTAATTAACTCAAACACGAAAACATTCAAAGGCTTCAAGCATTCCGCATTCTCGATTGGACATTCGTCGAATTTTTTTCTCGGTAAATATTTGTTTCATATGGAACATCTTAATTCAAGGTAATTCACGGTTTTTAATAGTCTACAAAGCAACAAGCTTAACAACAACCATAGGATGGTAACAATTGGAAAGTGCGTGTATAAACAAGATAAGGAATTAGAATAAGCAGTATATGTTCAGGAAGCGAATAATTAAATAACAATACGTCTAATTTCGTTTTAGACTCATGCAATATAGTGGAGTCAGCAACGGTAGAAGGTAAACTGTTCCAAGTAAAACAGACACGGGCAGAATAAAAATACCTTCTACAGTTCAGGCAAAAATGTGGTACCAACAGCACTTATTCTTGGGTCCGATAATTTCTATTATGCCTCCGGGTGAACAAGTCTTTGTAAGGGATGGTTCTGTGTATGGAATGTTATGTAAAATGAGATGAGGTTTTCTTCGATCCTTCGAAATGGAAAGACGAACAGATTCAGTTGAGCTATCCTTCGTTTATAGGGCTTGTTTCGTATGTTGAGAACTAGTTTTGTTGAGCGGTGATAGATTTGCCGCATAAGTTTAACATCCTTCTTGAGCCACGGAGACCATGAATGCACACCGTATTCTCTGACTTGTCTCAAGTATGTATTCATAATCCTTGGGAATATCTTGAATGAAAATTTTCCAAATACTCGTTTTGAGAAGATTTAGGTGACGTGTTGCTTTTTTGCCAGGAGAACTCACACGCTCGAATCTGTTATGTTTTCGCATCCAAACTCGATAAGTTTATGACTAACCATGCGGTGTGACTGTCCCTTTGATTTTGAGAGATTTTTTTTTTTTATTCATATAATTGTCTCCTATGGTTATTGTTAAACTTACTGCTTTTTTTCTATCATAAAAATTTTCTGAGTTCTAAATTCTGAGTTCTCACGTCGTGCCAAGGACCAGGATATCAATTCAATGTGCTAGATATTTAAAATCTCCAAAGAAAATCTCTCAGTTATTTTTTACAATGTGTTTAGATTTCCTTTAAGTATGTTAAAAGAGTTTACTAAAACCCTATAGGAATAAGTTATTAGAATGTCAATATTAACTTGCATATTTATGAAAGTAAAAACTATTCGCGCTTACATGCTAAGATAAATTTACAGTAATTCAAAGTTAAACAAAGTTTTAATGGTCCAAGAGCAAACACTTTACAGTAACCACAGATTAAAAATATAGGGAATGCATACAAACAAAACAAATGTTTTATCAATATGGAAGGTAGACTTGTGTATTCATGTGCGAGGTTGGATTTCGTCAACATATAATTGCAAATTCAGCCTTAAGCAGGTTCAAGTTTGATGCAGAATTCAGAACTCAGAACTCGAAGTTTTATTGTAGAAAAAGCAGTAAGCTTAACAATAACCATAGGATGTCAGGTATATGGAGCAAAATTACAAAATATATTAGAAATCAATATGGACATACACATACCGCATGGTTAGTCATATATCCAGCCTGTTTAGAAGCGAACCCCGTTAAAGATTCCGAGCGTGTGATTTCTTCAGGCAAAAGTTTCAAAGTGAAACAAATTCTAACTGAGAAAGAATTCGACGAATGTCCAACCGAGAATGCGGAATGCTTGAAGCCTTTGGATGTTTTCATGTTTGAGTAAATTAATTGGGCTTTAGCAAATGTTTAAGGGGATAGTTATCAGTATGCAAGATTTCAATGCCAGCATGAGGTCACTACGTATCCGCCGTTGGGTAAAATCATGTAGAATTAGTTTAAACATTCGCTCATTGAAAGGCCAATTTCTGTAACGGGACACCAACTTTGTCGCACAAATGTAAATCCTGTCAAGTAGTTCGATATTCTAACTCAGCCATGGTGCCCAGGCTTGGATAGAATTTTCCATAACAGGACGTACATACGTATTATTTAAGCGAGGTAAGGTTTCGGGCGTGAAAATCCTTAATACCAATTTTTAAAAGACGGCAGGCTTTATTGTACACTGTCCGGCAATGATAAACATACTTATGTAAAACGACACCCAGATACTGAGATCTTTTTCCGCGGTGATTCAGACGAGATCTTGCGTGCCAAGCTGATACATGTGGTGCAGAGACTTTCAAGCCACATCATTTTACATTTCGAAGGGTTTAATGGTAAATCTTTGGACTGGGACCAACGAATTGCGGTCATCAGCCATACAGTCATTAACAGACCTGGCACATTTCCATTTCTTAATATCATCGAAAAACAGTATCAAGTTACATCCAATATCCTCTACTATATCGTCCATGTACAGCAATAATGGAAGAGATCCAAGCACCGAGTCTTGAGGAACTCCACTTGTGACGTCTATTCTTCTAAAAAAGGTGCTGCCAACGCGAACTTGGACGTGTCCATCAGTAAAATAGTCCCGTATACAATTCAGAAACATTCCCGTTATTCCATAAGCTTCGAGCTTTTTAATTAGAATGTCATGGTTTATTGTATCGAAAGCTTTGGAAATGTCGATGTAACAAGCATTACATCCTCACTTTCGTCTGGTGCATTGGTTTAATTCTTGAACGTTGCAAGAAGGTTATATATGCAGCAACGATTTCTTCGAAAACTGTCAAAATATTATTTTGTTTTTAAAAATTTTGACAAAATGCACAAATGATATGTTTGGGCAGTGTTTGATATAATCAAATTCAGATAGCAAAGAAGAACCTCCGACAATTTGATAACATTAAGGCTAACAATTATTTCATCGTCATCAATTGTTACCTGCCTTAAGCGTGCTGTGATGTCATATGCGCTCTTGATGAACGAGGCTGTATTGCCGACTAAATGTTTCAACAAATAAGCCAAATGGCTAGCTAACTCGTGCGCAGGTGATCCGATACGAGCTACGATAGGTATTACAGGAATGCCCTCTTTATTTATTTTAGGTAGGCCGTAGAATCCAGGAGTAAGAGTAGACCTGAGATACGATTTATAACAAAATCCTTTTCTTAATATATGCTTAATGCAACGTAAGTAACTAGTGACTACCATTTTGAATTTAATCATTAACTTTTTTTCCTTTTGCCATTATCTATCCGTTCATAAGGGCCTTCGGATAAGTGTACCCAAACCTTGTCTAAATAATCGCTTTTGTTCAAAATTACAGTTAATTTACCCTTTTCAGCCTTAGTAATTGCTATATTTGTATCTTGCTTCAGATTAAGAAGTGCTTGTCTTTTATGTGAATCAAGGTTTGCATCGCCTTGTTTCTAGATTTAATTACACAAGTGATACATTTTTTACCGCTTCAGCCTGTTCACTTGGAAGTGCATTTAACGAGCCCTTAATACAGGGGATAAGTTTCTCGGCCTTCATAAGGCTCTTACTTATGCAGAAATTCAAGTCTTTTTCCAGCAATCTTTGCTCAGCTTGAGAAAGTTGCCGATTAGCTAAATTCCTAACACTGGAATACTGGCTGCTACGTAATGACTTAATAGATTTACTTGATGAACGTTTCTAAAAAAATTTAATAATGTGTTAAACTTACGGTTATGTCTTTCTCCTATTCGCGTGGCTAAGACATCCCCGTGTTTCCCACAAATTCTGCAGAAATTCACTCCGAATAATTCGAATCGCAGTTTCGAAATCATTCTCGAGGCTTTCGATCCAGCGGCCAATAGGGTTTCATTGGCCCGGTATATCCTTTATTTAAAAAGCACATTGGATGCGTTCGCGGCCGCCTTTGTCAATTTGAGAGAATTATCCGGTGGTTTACTACAAATTCCATTGGTATTACGCCGTGCTGCTAGCAACGAATTTTGAAGATGAGATTGTTAACCCATCTAGCTTATTAATCTGCTGTTCTCGTCACCTAACTGGCCAATTTTTGAACACATGGCTTGTAGGAGTTTCAGCCGATTGGAATATGTTTAGGACCGATAGTGTATTCCTAATGCAAATAAATTTGAGCGCAATCGGTTAGAGCAGGTTTTAGGTAAAGTTTGAGATACCGAGTTTAACCGCATAGCAAACGCTTACATGCGTAGGTGGTCGAAATTACAAAGGCAGGTCCACTGGCGGTCAATATCGTGGATGAGGCAAAAATCTCCACAGTCTGGCGCTCGGCACTGATGTAAATGTTTATAGTTGTTATTCACCTTATATCTATTTATTAATTACATCTTTGTTTTTCTTTGAAAAGTGCCTAACCTTATCCCGGTTAGTTATGTAATTTGCTCGTGTGGGCCGCTGTCAACCGACTTTCACCGTGCTCACTTGTATTAGATTGAGGTGGATACAAACTAGTAGGCAAATCGACCACTGATCCTGGTCATGCCTACGAGACGTAACACAACGTAGGCGCACTGTTAGTTGTTTATCGGTAATTTCACATTAATGGTGGTGGTGGGTTGACTGCTACATAGTCACGTTCCTTGTCCTGACTATCGCCCTTGTTCTGATGAAGCTTCTGTGTGAGAAGTGAAACGTTACCCAAATCCTGCTCTAACCGTTTGCACTAAAATTTCTTTCATTATAAAGACACTATCAGTCCAATACATATTCCATATTCCAAGTTCAGCTCCTGCGAACTATAGACCAGTAACGTTGTTGCCACTAATTTCTAAACTGTTAGAGAGGTTAGTAGCGGAAAAGATCACCAATCACCTCGAAACTAATAGACAGCTTGCGACTGAACAGCACGGTTTCAGGAAATATCACTCATGTCTCACCTTAAACGACTGGACTAAATGTGTGGTCAATGGTTACTCCATCCACGCATGCTTTTTAGACATGTCGAAGGCTTCCGACCGCGTCAATCATAGTGTTTTAATCCAGAAACTTGAATTGCACGGGATAACAGGAAAACTTCTTGCTTGACTAGAAAACAATTTACGCGACAGGAGTGTCCATGTCAGGGTTGACGGCGCTTTATCGAAATCATTTAAAATTACGAGCCGAGTGACCCAGGGTTCGGTCCTTGGACCGATTTTGTTTTTGATCTACGCAAACGACATTCCCGAGCGTGTTAAATGCAAGATTATGTTATTTGCAGACGATATAAAGCTTTGGAGATGCATACGTACAAACAACGGCTGTGAAATTTTGCAGAAGGACCTAAACACATTGCACTATTGGTCTCTGAGAAACAATCTATCCTTCAACTTCAAAAAGTGTAAGGTGTTAAACATTGGAAAGACGGTGAATTACAACTACATTCTTGTGTCCCACCACCTCGTCTGGACAACTGAAGAGAAGGATTTGGGTGTTTGGACCAGTTCAAGTCTGAAGACTTCACTGCAGTGCGAAGCGGTATACAAAAAGGCGCCACAAGTATTGACGTTATTGGAACGCATTTTCGGCAGATTCTCGAATCAGTCAGTACCCCGTATAATGAACACCTAACTGAGACCAGCGATGAAGTACGCTGTTAAGGCTTGGTCACCCTGGATTCAGAAAGACATCAATCTTCTGTAGCGTATTTACCACCGAACCACTAAGCTTGTACCCGGACTAGCTGCTAAACCATATGAAGAACGTTTGAGGAGTCTCAATCTTTTAGAATTTAGCTGTCGTCTACTAAGAGGTGACCTCATACTGATGTACAACAGTATGCACGTCCCTAACCATCCCTTATCCAAACTTTTCACACGCTCGCCACCCCGTGTCAGTCGGAAACATGAACATACAGTGCTTATTTCCAATTCAAGACTGAACTGTCAAAGATATTCGTATGCTGTACATGTAAGCTTCACATGGCACGAATTGAGTGGATAATCTACTTTATTTTATGAATAATAACACGGGCAGCATTAAATGTCGGTTGAAAGATATGATTAGGTTGACGTGAAGATAAAAGCTTAGAGCTGCTTTTTGACGTTGCAAAAGAATTTTACTTTTCTATGAGTGCCACTCACCCACAGCTTGGAATCCATGAGTAAATAATGTGCACACTGGCTATGGGCTGCTACCCCGATTAGTTGCAACGAAATAAGCAGCCAATCGAAAAGTAGATTGTATTTTTCTGTTATAAGCTAAACACAAAAGGATGAGCATCAGAACTGGAAACCTGAAACATTCGATTCATGCTTTCGGGATATCCTGACGTCTTCCTGAACACAAGATATGTCAGAGATTCAGACGTAGATTACAACGAGTTCAAAAGAAACAAATTTAAAGCGTGTGAAGTATCATCTTTGATGCAAATTAGCACATACTGATCTCGCAGATTCATTTCAAACGAGCTGCCATCGATCTATTGAGTAATACCTATTGCTATGAACTCGGCAGAGTAAACGATACTCCTAAATAAGACTGATTATGCAAGCAATACTCTGTGATAAAGAGCATAATTATGCGCTTTCGATGTGCTCGAGATTAATCGAAAAATGCCAACAGCAAAATGGAACCATTCTCGAGCTTGATTTTCAAATGGTAAATAATGATTGATTAGTTGAACAACTGATGAAAATATATGATGCATCGAACAATGAATAAATTCTTATCAACCTATTATTGTAATTTTTATGTGATTCACATAATAACTACCAATGATCGATTAGAATTCAAAAAGCTCTGCTTCGCGTTTGTGAATGCTTAAAAGAACCTCCTATTCTTCGTTGGCAAATTTAAAGAAATATTAAGTAATTTATTGTTATTCAACGCAATTCAAGCCTTTTAATTCTCTAAAAAGCAACAATCTTAACAGCAACCATAGGATGATATAAATTGAAATTTAAGTGTATAAATTAGATATACGTATATACGTTTTTGGTAAACGAATAATTCAATAAAAATTCGTCTAATTTTGTTTTAAAGTTATGCAAGCTAGTGGAGTCACCAAAGGTAGAAGGTGAACTGTTCCAGGTAAAACTAACACGGACGGAATAAAAATACCTTCTACAGTTCAGGCGGGAATGGGGTACCACCAGTACAAATTCATGGGTTCGATAACCTCTCGTGTCACTTTGTGTGAATAAATCATGTAAGAGATGGTTTGGGGTATGGAATATTTTGTGAAGTAGAAAAAAGTGTCCTCTGATACGTCGATACGGAAAGTCGAAAAGATTCATTTGAGCTATAGCTTCTTTAGAATGCTTGTTTCGGATGCTGAGAACTAGTTTTGTTGAGCGATGAAATATTCGCTCTCTAAGTTAAACATTCTTCTGAACAACGGAGACCATGGCTGCACACCTTATTCCATGACTGGTCTCAAGTATGTATTCATGATCCTTGGGAATATATTAAATGAAAATTTTACAAATATTCGTGTGAGTTGATTTAGGTCACGTGTTGCTATTTGAAGGCTGTGTTAGTTTGAAGTGAGGTTTTAAAAATGCAGCATTTTGTCTCCGAGGCATTGTGCGTTGGGGTAGATACATTTCTTGTGTTGTTCTTCTTAGCAAGGATGGCGTGTGGGAAAATGGATAACTGATTGCAGAATATCTTTTCGGCCGACTCCTCCAGGGTCGGCATCATAAGGTTTTTTCTTGCAAGGATGCCTGATCATTTTGAGGTTGTAATGTTGATCTATAGTGTCGATTGCATTTGTTTCTCACACGGTAAATACTGATTTATTGGTTGTGTTTCTATTAGACTTTGTGTTGTATCTATCTGTCTATCTGTGAAGTTTCGATCCGCTTAGTCTAATTTCGCGTGGCTCTAGTATGCGCCATTTTCACAACGGGTGGTGACCGTGTTTAAAAATGTTCACGCAAGAACGTTATTTAAAGGGGCTTAGTACCATTAAAATTCGTAGATTTAGTGATGCAAAAATTGTCCATCACAGCTACATCATGCAAGCCAAATATATCACCGAGGAATCTTCATTGAAGCTCATCGTGTTTGCGCTGCACTGCTTCATCAGTCGCCTTATCAGCTTCTGTGACTCCCAAAAGTAATAAAATTCGATCATCTCTGTGCTTTGTTTGGTCTTGTTGCAGGGAGTTCCTGGCCCATTCCCACCAGGGCATATCAGAGAAGATTTTTGTAATTGTCACTGAACGCTTTCTACACAGGAGAAAAGCGGTTAGTAAGATATTTTCTTGATCCCTTTTAGAGTTGACCGTCATTTCAAGCAGCTTTGGTTGGTCCAGATTTGAGGAAGTAGGTTTACGTTGCTGGTTTCCGGTTGGCAGCTAATAACGATTTGAAGAGCATCACTCCAAGCGATAAAGTTCAAGAATCAAGAATCAAGAATCAAGATTTTATGGTGATAAAAAGCTAATGCTTTAGACGTACCATTGGATGACAACTATTTCAAAAAGAAAAATTTAATCAAAATCACATTTTTAATATTTTTCTGGGTTCATGTTGCTTCGAAGCATCGGGCCAAATTCAGGGTTTTTTGACGTATGTATCCAATTTCGATTTGAAAACATCAATTGTCGTTGCATTCACAACATCTTGCGGTAGCGCATTCCATAGAAAGCAGATACGCACAGAGAAGAAATAGCGACGACAATCAAGTCTTGATTGCGGTATTTCGAGGCAACACGAGTGACTGCGTGTATTTCGAGGGGAGTTTACTTTTATTAGTTCGCTAAGTGGATGGTTTTCGATCCGCAGTATCTTGTAAGCCAGAATCAGGTCGATCCTCATTCATCTTCGTGTAAACTCACGCAAACCAAGGATGGCCATTCGCTCTTGATACGGGACTCGCTGCATCCCTTCAACTAACTTTGTAACTTTGTGGTGTATTTGATCCAGGATCTCGATGTCTTTACGCAACCACGGTGCCCAAGCTGGGATCAAATAATCCATCGTTGGATGGATGTAAGTATTTAAAATACGAGGAATTGTTTTGGGTGAGAACCGTCCGAAAATTTTTCTCAGGATTCCTAATATACCGCATGCCCGATTAAACACTTTTCTACAATGCATATTCGGTTTCAGGTTATTAGTAATCTAAATTCCGAGGTCCTTTTCAGCGGTCGTCCAATTTAGGATATCGTGGCCTAGATGGTATGTATATTCGCAGTTGCGGCCAAGCTGTAACATATGACATTTACGTAGGCTGAAAGGCATTTGATTCTCTAGAGACCAGCGATACAGAGCATCCAAGTCGTTTTGCAGCATTAAAAAATCTTCATTAGATCGGATTTGATTCCATATTTTAATGTCATCTGCAAAAAGAACGAGCTTGCATCTGACTATTTCAGTTATATCATTTATATATAAGAGGAAAAGAATAGGTCCGAGCCCTGAACCTTGAGGCACCCCGCTGGTGACATCGATTGATCCGTCTAACTGTCTTACAGTTATTATTTGTTCTTAAAATCTTCGAACAAATAGTCAATCTCTATGTCGACGTGATAACTTGGTCCCAGTGGACTTTCGTAGACAACGTTATCAATGTCGAGTTCATTGCTTGTCAGAACGAAATCCAAGAGTGAAGGTACTTCGGTTGCGCGGTTTTGGATATTACGAAAATTATAGTTATAAAGAGAAATATCGTCCAACAACTCACTAAATGCGCGCTCGAGGTAGTTTTCTGGGTGAATGGTAGTGCCCTGCAGATTCTGTAAATTGAAGTCATACATAATTGAAAATCATTGCAGGAGCACCGTTTATTGATGAAGCCTGAAAAAAGGCGGTAACACATTTCGAAATAGACTTGCCAGTACCATTTGCAAACTGGAATAAACTTATATATTTATTTGCATGCTTTTCCGCCACAACACACCCCACGAACGGTTTCGTGCTGTATGCACTCATCAGGTAGGGACAGTAAGATAAGGATCCGCATGCGCTTGAAACAGTAAAGGAATGGTAAACAAGGAGCGCTTGTGTGACACTGTCGGATAAGGCTGGTACGACCAACATGTTCAGTCACATGTGTCCAAACACATGTTCACTGAAGTTAAACCCAGAACCATGAAACAAAATATACATTTGCATGCTTTTCCGTCACAACACGCCCCACGAACGGTTTCGTGCTGTTTGCACTCATCAGGTAGGGACAGTAAGATCAGGATCCGCATGCGCTTGAAACAGTAGAGGAATGGTAAACAAGGAGCGCTTGTATGCCACTTATGGTTAAGGCTAGTACGACCAACGTGTTCAACCACATGTGTCCAAACACATGTTTACTGGAGTTAAACCCAGAACCATGAAACAAAATATTCATTTGCATGCTTCTCCGTCACAACACAACCCACGACCGGTTTCGTGTTGTTTGCACTCATCAGGTAGGGACAGTAAGATCAGGATCCGCATGCGCGTGAAACAGTTGAGGAATGGTAAACAAGGAGCGCTTGTATGTCACTGTTGGATAAGGCTGGTACGACCAACCTGTTCAATCAAATGTGTCCAAACACATGTTTACTGGAG
>JACCGJ010016389.1:0-12392 GCA_013407085.1 Atriophallophorus winterbourni | reverse complement strand
TCCGTGTGGAACCTCTGATGGTCGTAGGACTAGGAGAATGTAGTTGGAGGAGCACCGCGCTATAATCGATGCACTGCCAAAAGGTAATTTTCTTTCTTCTCTGTTTGCAATCTCTGATGATCGCGGTGCCAGGCGCTGTAGTAGTAGGATAGTAGTAGGACAGCAACGCGCAATAATCGATGCTGGAAAAAAGAAAAGGCAGTTTCTCCTCACCAGCACGGTGAGAGGTCAACTGATGGAGAATCAAGAATAAGAAGATGCTCTAAAATTGCTACAATGAATAGCGAACAAAATGGAGGACAACCTAAGCATGGTGATCATGGGATGTAATCAGAGAATAACTTACCTCAGTCACGGTCTAAACCCTGCTTGGAAGTTGAGACGGAACTACAGGAGATAAGTTTTTTCATGGAGCTTGTTCCAGAAGTTGACCACCCTGAAGCTGAAAAGTTTTTCCTAGAATCTAGTCGACATCGTTCCTTAGAAAGCTTGAGTGCGAGTCCGCGAGTGCCCAACTTAGGACTTAATGTAAAGGTGTCATCTGGATTAACGTCGCTCAAACCCTTTAAGATCTTAAAAGTTTCAATTAAATCACCTTTCAAGCGACGACGCTTAAGAGAGAAAAGACCCAGAGCCCAAAGGCGATCAGCATAACATTTGCCACGCTGACCCTCAATCATGCGTGCTACTAGTCGCTGGACGCTTTCAAGTCGAATAATATTCTTCTGGTAGTGCGGACACCACGCCTGGACACAATATTCCAAACGCCTTGTGAAGTGGCAGGTACACGTCGGGACTTCTGCTGGAAAGCACCGACTTTAAACGAAAGAGCACATTGCGTGCACGTTGCGCTGCAACAGCACATTGGTCCTCCCATTTGAAGTCAGCTCTAACTAGAACAACCAAGTCCTTAACTCGCTGTGTGGCGTCAACGCTAATAGGAGTACCTGACACCTTGTAAGAGACATGTTAAGTGTTATGTAGCATTGAAATTCTTCTTTGTCCTTTCTACTTTCTACTTTTATAAAATACCGATTTTTGTGACTTGGATTTGGTTTTGGTAATTATTTCTTTATAATTAAGATGTTAAACCTTGCTTTTTGTAATTTTATTATTGGAAATCTTCTGTTCACATATTTGGTGAAGCTTTTGTTTCAATTCATTGTTGAGGCCATTGACGGTCATTGTTGCTAAATTTGGTTGCCATTTTGGGCACTTGAAATTGTTTTGTATTTTGACACTACTCTTGGGTGTCTTGTCTTTGATAGACATTTTGGACGGCAATTTTAGTAACTCCTTTCATTCTATTTATATCTCAGGTCGTCATTGAACTTGTTTGCATTTGATATAATTGATTCTGGAGTATTTTGGCTCGACTGTTTGTTGTACGTTCCTATACAGTTGAGGTTTGTATAATTATTGTTGTTGCTAATTACAGTACCTTATAACCTTTGAATTTGTCGAACTAAGAAACGGGTGGAATACGCGTTACTCACGTCACAGAAGTTACACACCCGGACTGAGATCTTGCCTTTTAGAGCAGACAAGACTTGGCACTTATTGAGGTTCAGTGGGAGGTCCCACCGTGTGGACCAGTCAATCACCCGCTCGAGGTCGTACATCAGAGTATCTCCATTCGTTGAACCAATGAACTTTACGTCATCCGCGAAAATGAAGCACCAGCACTCCGAAATAGGCGACGAGACATCAATAAAATCAGAAAGAGCAGCGGACCTAGCACAGATCCCTGAGGTACCCCAATTATCACCTTCGTTTGGATCGACAACGTAGATCCTACTCGTACTTTAAAGGTCCTACCTGTCAGGAATCATTTTATGCAAGCAAGTAAACTACCCCGTATGACTTTTGCTGCCAGCTTAGTTTCAAAAGTCTGTGGTTGACGGAATTGGAAGCCATGCTAAAATCCAGGTAGAGCGCTTCGACCAGCTTCCCTACATCCAACCTTTTCGTAACAATATTGAGGAAACTCAAGAGGTTAGTCACACAAGACCTCCCTTTCAAGAATCCATGTTGAGCTCCACTAAGTAAAGAATGCTGGCAGAGATGCTGGCAGATTTTGTCGCGTATAAGTCTTTCCAATACTTTCGAAAGGATGCTGGTCAGGCTGACTGGTCTATAGTTACCAAGAATCGACCTGCAACCACCTTTGTGTATTGGTACTACTATGGCTTCTTTCCACTCACGATGAACCATTCCCGAGTGCAAACATGAATTAAAGAGCTTACATAGTGGTACTGCAAGCACTTGGGTGAGATTTCTCAGCATAATTGAGTGGATGCCATCCGATCCCTCAGCCTTATTAGCGCGAACATGAATAAGAGCTCCATACACCTCCGCCTCTTTAAAGGACAAACCATCTAGTGCAGGGACACCAAACGGAGCGTCAAGCAATCCAGGCGGTGTGTAAAGAATTATCCCTTCGCTGAACGCTACTGAAAAACTTTGAGAAGGCTCTCGCCTAAGCTAGGTCACTATTAGCTACTTGTCCGTCCTCCAGTTTTAAGTCTCCGATGTTTACCCTAGTTTTTCCTTTATATTGCGCGTAACTGTAAACCGTTTTCGGGTTGGATTTAGCGTCCCTGGCTAAGGATAACTCAAAGTTCTGTTTGAGCACACGCTGCGTTTTGACACAAGCGTTTCAGGCCGTTCTGTAACGGACCCACGAACCAGAGGTGAGCGATAGCCTATATTGCCGCCATAAGCGATCACGTTTACGAATAGAACGACAAACGCTGGGAGTAGACCAGAATGGCCGCTGGTGCTTATTCACGCATTGCAGTGGAACATGCAGGTGTTGTAGCCCGTTAAGAAATTTGCAAATTCTGTCCTAGTTTTCAGTTACACTAGAATCACTCGAGAATAGAAGATAAGATTTTGATGACTGTAAAAGTAGGCCTTAGTCAACTCGCCTAAAATTACGTCTAGGCGCGCAAGAGGTTTGTGAAAACGCAACACCGCTTCGAAGCCTAACATTACATGATCGCTTTTGCCAAGAGGGGACAGGAACTTGATATTCTTGACAGCTTCTAGCTCCAAGTCGAGAGTGGATGGAGTGCATCCATCGCGGAACTTAGTGAATTCGTTCATGTGTAGATGTAATTTATGATAGTGGATCAAATCGAGAAAAGATGCGGATTGCTCGGTGAATACACCTAAGGGAGCTGACCAGTCTATGTTTGGGAGATTAAAATCACTTAGAATGAGTACATTTGGAGATGATTGAAACAACGCGTCAAGCGTCTCAAGCAGTTGACTAATTTATCGCAGAGTTTCACAGGGTGGGGCGTATACACAAGCAATCGCTAGTGCTGACTTGTAGCAAGTCAGGACACTATTAACAACTTGGACATTATCTCTAGCGAGAGATAACCCTGAGCCTGTATTGTGAGGACCATATTCGAGGAAAAGAGCCACGCCTCTGCCTCTTCTATCGCCACGTCTATCGCATCTGATGACAAGATACTGTTCGCTGATACTCGTCGGGACAAGATCAACCGCAGACAGCCAGGTCTCAGACAGCGGGTGTAGCTAAGCTACACGAAGAGAAAGTACAGTCCACTCATTTCTTATCATGCATACATTATCGTACAACACAGTGGCACTGGATACGCGCGCTTCTAATCTCAGTCCTGCTTTGCCCTCGGTCAAAGCACCCGGGGAAGCTGTACGTTTTTGGCGTACTACTTAATGCAGGAGAAGCAATATCGTGTGCATCTTGCACGACGGAAATGGATCGTTGCCTGACTATTGAGCCCTCATTCATAACATAGGAGCTGCTACGAGAAAGTCTTGACTGACTTCCTTCTCTATTTAAGCTAAGCCGATCATCATCGTGCGCACCTGATAGCAACACCCCAGGTGATACACACTCCGGTACGATCGTTGTTGATGCAGTGGCGTTCGGCTTCGCTTCAGGCTGAAGGGGAGCGGATGACCTCACAGCTAAGTTAATCCCAGTCGGAGCTACAGGGAACTGTCTGCTATCAAAAGGAGGGCTGTCAGGCTTCACTTGGAGTTTGTCTAAAGTGGCGTTAGTTATGTGTTCGCCTTAGACATAACACATCGCGATCTGCCTGAAATTTGAACTCGACTAGGATCGGTCGAGGCCGGTTGTCCATCTTCCATATACCCACACGATGAACTCCCACAGTGAGAGTGAAAGGCTTCATCCCAACCATGAGAAATAGATCGTGGATAAATCTGCGGTTCAAATCTCTACGAGATTTGGATTCCTTGATAAAGGGCTCTGCACGATTGAAAACTAATACATTACGAGTTCTAGTTATTCGAGCCGAAGAAGGGCCATGAAATTTTCCAATTTTTTCCAAAGATTGTTGAGCTCCAGAATAATTTGATCGATGGCGTTGAAGCCGGCAACATTTGTATGTTGTTTTCCATGATTACCGGAAGTAGTAGTCAGTCTTAGCCTACCTTCTTGGGGTGCCTGCTGTATTGGACACCATTCGAGAAGGTTGTCTAAGATTAGTGGGTGCCTGTTTGACCTGCGTGACGTTAGCGTCGGTCAATGGTGGTTTACAGCCCTTTAACATCCGCCTTTTAAAAGGCTTAGATTCATTTTTTGCCTTGAAAAATGTGGATGGCACGGGAAGGCAGGATAACTGGCTGGAATGTTTAGCCTTTTATCCGTTAAAGTTCGCCCGGGGCCTAAATAAGTTTGGTCTAAGTAAGTTTGGTCATACACTGATTCTGACACACTAGGTAGCGTCACACTAGGTCGCAATTCGTGGTATACAAATGCGGTATCAGTGGCAGCCTTGTGACAATCACTGCAATAACACGGAAGCCAGCGGTATTTCGCATAAAGCCAATAGTGCGATTTATAATAATAATAATAATAATAATACTATATTCTTGGTAAACCAAGGCATGCAAAACATGATCAGGTTATCAATGTGTACAAAATAAATAAATTGTAAAAGTGACCTTATAAAGCGGAAATTTTGAATATTTTTCCGTTTAATAAAGGATGGTAAATTTAAAATGGTAAGAAAGTTAATTTTTTCGCGCAATGTCACACAGTGATGAAGATTTATCTAGATTGCATCAAATTAAGCAAATGGAGAGGATCCGATAGATTCTGGAGCAGGAATTAAAAAAAAGAAAATAAAAGACAAAAAAATTATTTTAAAAAAATGGTGCGCATGAAGATTTCATTGTCACAGTAAAAAGAAATTTATGGAATAAAGAAAGTTTTTCCATAAATATATAAATTGACTTCTTCGGAATGTTGGTGGATGTGACTGAAGAAAAGTATATAAAAAACCGAAGATAAATTAAAAAAACATTAGAAAATGGAGGGTATGAGGAGAGATTGTGGTTTAAATTGCATGAGGTTTGGGCCAGTTGTACCATCCAGGAAAGTCGAAGAATTGTCGAATAAAGGAAACCAAAACTGTTCGCCAGTAGGGCTTTCGGCTCATATAGAAGAATCAGTTTTATGTGGAAGGAGCAAGGGACAGTATCGGAGTTGGTTTGGGAGTCGGAGACACTGGAACACAATTAAAGATATTCTCTTCATCATCATGGTGAGAGGTTATCAAAGAGAAATAGTAAATCGATTATAAACGATAAAACAGATCTCAAAAAACAGTATTTTTTGCATTGTTGGCGTTTTTTTCTTTTTTTGTTTTTTTAATAAATACATTATATTAAACCATATTTTCATACATAAATGGGTTGAATATTAGCAGATAACGATTATAGGTATGGTCATATGGTAAAAATGATTAAAATACGCACGGTTACGATGAAGATGTGTAGCAACGTGACGAGACATGCCTAGACCCTAGGTAACCTGACACTAAAGCAGCGTTATAAATAGATAATCATAAAAATTATTTTTTTTTAAATGTTTCGATTTTTTTATTTAGAGAAATTTGTTTATGATAAAATCCTGAATTGAAACAATGAGGATAACTATGTTTTAACCAAAAGGTGGGTGAAATAAGCCTAGTTAAGTGGAGTGAAGTGAAAGCAAAAGCTTGATCCAGGCAAAGTGCCGCACAGTCATAGACTGCACGTGGGCTGAGATTGCCCAGGCCTAGACAGATACAATAGAGATACAATAAGTATAGATACATATACTATGAGTCCCAGGTTTTGATGAAACATACATAGACCTTAGGTAACCTGACACTTAATAATACCATGTATTTTGTACATTGTGAACTGTTCTATGCGTGTGCTTATGTACAAAATACTTACAATTGGTTCAATAACCAGGAATACCGTGACAAAATATATTGTCTATAAAAGTGTTTATCTTGAGAATTGTGCATAGCGATGGAACAGTAAGAGAATCTACAAGTGTTTTAAATTTAACTGTAGATGTGCACATGCGAAAATGTAGTGGAAGAGAATTCCAAAGATGCGCATACCTAATTAAAAAGAAGTTTTGTCGAACTTTAGTGCGAGTAAGGGGAATATGTAATAGCCTCATTCGGTTACGTCGTACATAACGATTACAATCTTGGAAGCGAATTGTGGACCTAATCTTTACTTGGTGCTCTGTGATGATTCGGAAGAAAAGAAAAAGATTAAGGCGAATTCTACGTAACCATAGCGGGTCAATGTCTAGTAGACTGCATCGTACTTTATAAGATGAAGGATTAGAGTAGCCTAACATTATTTTGCTAATTCTACGTTGGAGGCTTTCTAAGAGTATACAGTCACGCCTAGCAATGTGAGAGTAGGCTATATTACAGTAGTCAAGAAGCGGTAATACTTTCATTTTATATAGACTCAGTCTACTTTCACGAAGGAGGAATTTTTGATTGATCAAACCAAAATTTATGTAAAGCTGAGCAGCCAGGGTGAGCCCAACGCTTGTCAGCAATGCATTTGATACCTTTGGCTACTTTTTTGCCACGTTTAACGTTAAGACAAACAGTTTTACTATTCATAGTTGAAAAATTCTTAACACTGTGACGCAAGATAAAAACAGAATACTGACTTTATTACAGAATTAATTAATCAGCGAGAGGTGCAATAATAAATTGTGTGTGTATACTTTTGAAAAGTAGTAAAATAGATTTTATATTTTACAGTACAGCTGTGAAACGGTGAAAATTCGTAAAATTTTGTATCGCCAAGAACGACCCACCGTGTCAGTATCACAGGTCGATAGTCGACCAAGTTGAAACGAGTGCCAGATTCTTTTGGAGGTGTGCTTAAAAACACATGCCACTACCAGGATTGATTCGTAAGTAACACAGGCGTGTGTAACTGTATTCAGGAAGCACCACGTTATAACGGATGCTGGAAAAAGAAAAAGCAGTTTCTCTTCACCAGCACGGTGAGAGGTAAGCTGAAGTTGAATCGTTTATAAAATAGAAAACTCCAGCATTTATGTTCATTACGGGATAAGGCTAAAAAGGTTCACCTCAGTTGGTACAGGACTGTAAATGGTTGTTAAGCCTATCGAGCGTCCAGAATTTCTGTCGGTGGAAAGCTTCAAAGGAGCGCCCACCACTGCCGAATTTGGTTCATTCTTTATTGGTATCCTTGTCGTATGCGAAGGTACGTCCGGTGTTTTCCAGGCCGTCCTTCAGTCCTAGAATTTTGTAGCTGCGACTGATAAAAACGGAAAGGGTTTCTATTCACCAAGCCCGTGAGAGGTTAGCTATAGAAAATTGGTGCGTGCAGTTAAAACATGATATTTAAAACGAGGCATTTTATAACAGGATTTTTTAAATCGTGGTTAATACCATATAAATTCAAAATGATCAAAAAATGGACAATTCTTTAGACAGATGACCTGTATATTCACGAAAGAGTCTGGGGAAAGCTCATGCCACAAGGCATCTGAACCCCTTTTGAATGCACCTGTTGATGTTCAAGCGATTAGTTCCTCGGACAGCTTGTTTCAGAAGCTTACCACTCTTTCACCGAAAAAGTGTTGCCTAAGATTCACACGGCTGTGGTTTTTCGCGAGCTTCAATGTCTGTCCTCTAGTTGAACCGTTGATCGCTCGAGAGAACAGGATTTGACAACCCTAGTCGCCTAAGCCTTTTATGATTTTGAAAGGATCTATTAGGTCACCCCTAGACATAAACTTGTGTAGCAATTAGTTTGTGTATTCAGGAAATAACTTACACCACTTGCAGTCCAAACATGCTTAAGACTTGATTCGGAACTGTAGAATATAAGTTCTTCTGGAAGAATATTCCAGAAGTTTATCACCCTCAGGCTGAAAAAGTGTTTCCAGGAGTTTAACCCTTTGTCTACTGACGGTAACTCTAGTTACCACCTCAAACAAGCAGTGGATTGCTCAGCAGCTCCCATCGGTACATTCACTCACCATCGGATTGCACTTGTAGGCGGCGTCTGGCATCTGATACATCAAAATTATTCATGTGTTTTATTTAAGCTATAATTGAGCCGAATAACACAAAAATATCATAAAATGCGTAAATCAATTACCGTAGACAGAGGGTTAACCGACATCGATTCTTAGCAAGTTTAATTGAATGACCCCGGGTGTTTTGCTCGGGACTTTCTTCAAACAAGCCGTTCATTGGAACGCCACTAAAAACTCAAAACTTAAACGTTTCTATTATGTCACCTCTTAAACGACGGCACCTAAAGGAGAAGAATTTGAGAGACTTCATGCGTGCAGCATACAGTCTCCGTCGTTTACCCTCAATCATGAAAGTTGCGAGACTCTCTATGCCGTCAAGTCCAGTAATTTCCTTTATGTAATGAGGGCACAATGCGCAAATACAATATTCCAGATGCAGCTGAACTAATGCCATGTAAAATGACAGAAATACATCAGGTTTTCTGCAGGATAGCACTGATTTCAGACGAATAGCAGCGTGCGTGCAGGCTGAGCTTCAGCAACACACCGCTCTTCCTATTTGAAGTCAGCCCTAACCAGTGCTCGTAAATCCTTTACACACTGTAGGGCGTTAATACTGAGGGAATTTCCCGACACCTGGAGCAAACCTTGTGGGACACCGCTAGTTGCCTCGATTTCCCCAGACATCACACCATCTATACGTACAGTTGTTTTGCGATCAAGAAGGTAACTTCTCAGCCAGACAAGAAGGCACCCATTAATACCAACATCGTGCAACTTGCGCAGCAGTATAGAATGGTCCATGCGATCAAACGCCTTCGATATGTCCAAGTAACACGCGTGCACACAACCGCCATCATGCACTGCCTGCGTCCAGTCATCCGTTGTCTCCAGTAGGTTAGTCAAGCATGAACGAAACTTCCGAAACCATGTTGCTCTCTGAACATCAAGTTTTGGGTTACGAGATGACTCACAATTCTTTCGCACACAATATGCTCTATAACTTTTGAGATCACTAGAGGTCGTTTACCAAGACGGTTATTTGGTGGGTCAGAACGAGTTTCATTTTTGTTGATGGTGTTATGATTCCTCTGTTCCAGTGAATCGGTACAGCACCCTTCCTCAAAGAGTGATTTAATAAACCACAAAGTGGTTCGCACAATTAACTGCCGCATAACTTTAGGATTGCAGGTGTGATTCCGTCAGCTCCAGGGAATTGTTGATATTCAACCTGCGTAGTTGATGCTGAACTATTTCAGAATTGATGCATATATCGCATATAGTCTCCGGCACAATTGGTGCTGACAATTTGAATGATTAAATGCATTCTTGGGAGTTTAAACACGTGAATGGAAACTAAAGACAGCGTTGGTGGTTTACAACAAAGAATCAGTTTGACCGTTATCTGTTATGAACAGAAAAACACCGGGTTTCAGCTTCGTAGAGTTGTTAACGGTTCGATAAAGTAATTTGCGACTTCGCTGCATTCTTGCGGCCAGCTGAAGCTGATGATATTGTCAATCCCCCGGAATGAGATTTGTGACTTGATTCCGCAATTTGCGAACATTTGACTACATCAATTTTATCTGGCAACCCTGTGAATAGCCAATGCCAAATCAAGGTTTGTCAACAATTTTATAGTGCGACTGCGAATTCTGGAGTGATGTTCTTTGTTATTAAGTTTCGGGACATAGTTAGAATTTTATTGTATCATGTTGGTGATTTAATCGATCAGGGTTGTGCAATACGAGCCCGGATGACTCAAATTTATGTTATGTTCATCGAAAGCCCACTTTATTCCAGAAAACAAATGCAAACCACTGTCCAATTTCGTTTTGTTCGCATTACCACTCTACTGGCTTTGCACACGTATTGAAAGAGCAGAACGATGTGGTCGCTTCGACCCAGCGGAGGGTGATAATGAACATCTTCAACGGCCGTGGCTTTAAAGATTAAGACTAAATCTTGAACATATATCTGTTGCAAATTTCATTGTCAAAATGTTTAACCTAGTGACCAAAGTGGATTATCTACTTAGTTATATAGTTGCGGCAGGTTGAAGTCTCCCATAATCAATACTTGAGGATTGTGCTATTTTCCGACGTACTGCATTGCTTTCAAGAGCTTTCACGAGATATAGCTGTTTTCAAGATACATGCAGCAAAGATCTCATTCGAAATGAGACTCGCTCAAGAGGCCAATACTCATCCGAAACAATACTACAGCTACGTTTAGTCTAAAGGGTCAACACGGAAAGGTGTAGGTACCTTGAGAAGGTACGATGGCTCAGCCGTCATTGCAAGCACTGAAAAGGCTCAATTGTTTTCCTCGCATTTTCAAGGCGTACAACGCCGAGATTGTAAATCGAACTCCTCTGCGCCATCACATCAATGTGTACTCGCTGATCGCGAGTGCAGAGGGGGCGCCCTCAAATCTACTAAGGACCTAGGAATCGAAGTATCCGCAAACAAACCATATAAAGAAAGGATAGCTCAACTGAATCTGTTCGGCTTTCCCTATCGACGAATCAGAGGAGACCTAATCTTATTTTACAAAACATTTCATACCCCGAACCATCCCTTACAGGATTAATTTACACGAAGGGATACGAGAAATTATTGGACCCATGAAAATGTGCTGGTCGTATCTTATTCCCGTTTGAACTGTAGAAGATATGTTCACTCTGTCCGTGTCTGTTCAAGTTGAAACAGTTTACCTTCAAACGTTGCTAGCTCCTCTAGCTTGCATGAATTTTAAACGAAATTAGACGAATGTTTATTGCTTCAATCGTTTCTAGAACACTTATATACTGTTGTATAGTATTGTTTTATTGTTTTAGTCAAGATCGAACTTATAATTTTGCAGAAATAATAATTACAGACCCTAATAAAATCTGCGAAGAATGTTTCAAATATTTTAATACTACATACAATACTTCTATAAAGATACACTCAAATCTCAGTACTATGCCACCCTTTGGGACAGAGCAAGAGTGGCATAGTAGCGAGGTTCTGTAAAAACGACTTAATTTACTCAAGTCCATTTATTTGCTCAATCGATCAGTCTAAAGCTATCAGAAATCTTCGGCTGACGCATCTTCTTTCGTCGGATCTCGTTTATCTCGTTGTCTAGCCGATCACACGCTTGCATCAGTCTCGTCCAGGTTGAAGACTACATCTGCAGAGAACTGCCTTAGTAAGGACCGGAGAACATGCTGCTGCCAATCAATGAGTGATTGGGAATCCACCGCTCCAGCTACGCCCTGCACTGCCATGAACGTGACTCCATTGCGCTTCTTGAAGATGTCTAACCAACCGTCGCTCGCCCTAAAGTCTGGAATGTGCATCAGCTCGGCCAGTCTTATCGCCTTCTTCTTGATTAGATCGCCGCTGACAGGCAGATTCAGTCCTCTTGCTTGCTTCAGCCTCATAAGCACTCCCTCCTCAAACTTCGAATCGTGAGGCTGCCTCAGACTCATGCGCTTCGATAGAACTCCAGCTTTGATTGCAGCTTTAATTTCATCCTTTTTGCAGAGAATGCCCTTCACGTTGGTTCTCTTAACTTCGACGCCCCATTTCTCGCTAATCTCCCTCGCCAAATTGGACTGATTCGGATCCTTCTTCGCAGCATCGATGATCTCGAAATTCTCCTTTATCGTAAAGTGGTTCGCTTGCGCTTCTGAGCTGACATTATGGACTGAATAGTTTGAAAAATAACGATGTCACTGTTGTGAGTGTCTGTTTGTGCGCGCGCTTTCGTGGGTCTATATATCAATACTTAAAGCAAGAGTAGGAAAGAGGCTTGTCGATGTGCGTGAGATGATTTGCTTGTTGTAGCTGGCGTCGGGGAGAAACATCTCGTGTTTGACCTTGAAACCGGCTGACTATATGCGTAAAATGCGCAAAAATGCACTTTTATATAGTCACAGAATAGTGGCATAGTAACGAGAGTAGGGAGTGGCATAGTAAATTTATTTTGTATTGAATTTTGTCGGGACTGAGCAAAAGTGGCATAGTAGCGAGAGTGGCATAGTAGCGAGGTGGCATAGTAC